>JAPVRG010287499.1:5344-24416 GCA_029783565.1 Rhagoletis cerasi
TGTGAAATAGCTTGTGAGCGAAGGTGGCAATAAATCGCTGATAGCCATGTCTACGCCAGTGTGCCATTAGACCATGCAAAAGGATTATAAACACTTTAAATACATACACATGCAAATATTCTCACACAAAGGTGGGAAAGTATGGAATGATTGTTGTGATTAAATAAATGCATTATCTAGAGTTCATTGTAGCTCTAAATGTGGTTGAAGGAGTGATGCACTTGGTTTATACACATTTGCTCAAGCTTGTACATATACATGTATGTAAATATGTTCGACTACCACACCTGTTGCATGTTCACGCGATTTACCTGAGTAAGAACTTATTTTCATTATTGATTTTAAATTGATTCAATGGCATAGTTAGGTAAATGTAAATATGTACATTAGACTGGTCCAGGAAATCCTTTTTTTATTATTATTCCAGGGCTGCAAACCACTCCAAAAATCGATGCGGTTCGGTTCAGTGGTTCGAACCACTTGGAAAAAACTTCTAACGGTACAAGAACCAGTTCATGAGTATCTCTGAACCGCGGTTCGGTTTGGTTCAAATGGTTCAATTTTCATATTCTACATAAACTTCTAAGAAAACCTCCATTAGAGCATAGCTCCAAAGTTAATTTCGAGCCCCCAAATTTTAAAAGAAGCTATCTTTGCTAAAGTATTATGAATGTGTTTTTTTTTAATATAAACTTGCATTTGAGAATATTTTGAAACGAAGAATCCATTTTTTATATCTATTTCTTATTTAGAGAACCCATCTGTACAAAGAAAATATATGAATTCTTTTAATATTATAATAGGAAAAGTAACTGTATCTATTTTTTTATATTTAAATCAAACTAAAACTTGCAAAAATTTCACTATATTTTTTTCAACAAGTTTCGGCTACTATTTGTCATTATGCATAATTTGCGACAAGTGTTATTGTGTAATTTCTAATACTCTAAGGGCCGTTTTCTCATGTAGCTTTTAAAATTTGCGAAATTCGAGAAAAGGACACTAAACTTATTATCGGATCCGACGTATATATATTTTACTAGTTTTATCATTTTCCGATGTAATTGTAAAGTTACAATGAAAAATGACAGCTCGTGAATTTGTTGTGAAAAAATAGCAGTTCTACGCTGAGGGTTGCATATTTAGGCAAAGTTGTGTATTACAAAACTTGAATGCTTTAATTTTGAACCGAACCGAACCATTTTTCGGAGTGGTTTTCGGTTTGGTTTTGGCATTTAAAAATAAAAACGGTTCGGTTCGTGGTTCGGTTCTCGTTCCTTTTTTGTTATTTATTCGTATTATCTAAAAAATAAGAGCCGGATCGAAAAAATAGCTCTATTAGTATATTCAGCGGACTTGAAGGCATATTATAAGATCTTACAAAACTTAAATTTTCAGAGGAATTTCGCGTGCGCACGGATTGAAGGAGGAGTAATTTTAATTTTTGAGCGACCTATAAATTTTATTTTTTTTTAATCAAGTTATGTACTTTAATTTTTTAGCAAAAGGAACAAAAATTTGCGTGAGCACTGAGTAATATTAAAAAAAGGATTTCCTGGACCATTCTAATGTACATATATTGTTTTTCTGTTCTCCGACGTAATATTTCTACCAATCTTTCTAACTCACGGCCTCGAGAAGTAGAGTTGCTCAACTTCTACAATTCAACCGGCAGTGGAAAAGATCATTAACACCCGTGTTTTTAAAGAACTTTTAGTACTCGCATTCCAATGTACATATTTTCATACTTTAATGGCGCGTACATACATATGTACTATGTAGGCGTGCAACATTTAACACCTTCACACATACACTCATAAGTTATCACACTCCACTTTAATAAATACAAAAACTGACATAGTCGCTGACTTATGACTTCGCAGTATGTATGCGGTTGAGTGAAGCCGCACACTAGCGCATATAAATATGCGTGCATGACTCTGCTCAGCCATAAGCGAGCGTGTTGCTAGTAGGACCAGTGTTACCGGAAGTATGATTGAACATATCTTTCACAAAATTAATGCCGGATTCTCACCGGGCATAAAATGACAAAATATATGAATATTTATGTAATGAAAAATAAAAAAAAAATATTGTAAGAAAAGGTTGGTTTTCTTACTAATATCTACAGTCAAATTAGGGTCGAAAATTGGTAAACTGACGATTTTTTTTTGTATGGTCGTCAAGAAGTGTAAAACTCGATTTAAGGGACTAAGGTGGTTATGGAATTGACGCCATTTTGCCTCCAAGGGCGATCAAGATTTCTTTTTAAACTCACGGATACAGTCATTTTAATACCCCCACACATACTGTGCCAGGCGTTAGTATTTATAAGCGGCATTCAAGTCCCCAAAGGATAAAGTTTCCTATTTTCAGTGAAAAGTTCGACAAGTTGTATTAAGTATTTTTCATTAGATATGTATAATTTGTCTACTTTCTTCCCCTTAATTTGCTAAAGATTTTCGATTTCGGTGACTCCAAACTATATTTTTAGCTTAACATTTTTGTGGAATATTTTCACCCTTTAACTGTTACTTTTTTTTTCAAAACTTTATCAAAAAGACCTGTTCTGGTAGTATTTAAAGGGTTAAAATGTTCCATAAGAAAAATTGCCGCTATATTTTAATATAGGTCTCCTAAGACAAGCATTATGTTTGCAGTCTTTTTATACATAAGTTTATACGTATCAAGAGATTTGATTTTTACCAAAACGAGGAAACTTTAACCCACTGTAAACGAGAATTATAATAAAGTGGCGCAAATACTATGGGAATTTGACTACTAAGTAGTAATCCATACTTTTGGACGCTGTGGCTGGGTGGTTAGAGGTGCGTGCCACCACTCCGTAAGACCTGGGTTCGATCCCCGGTTCGAGCGACATCTAAACTAGTTTGATATTAAAATGCTGCTTCTACTGAAGGCGCTGCGATTAATGCGCATAGACTGCGCAAAAAACGCACTGTGCGGCGAAAAGTTTTAGTTCCCTCCATTTGTGTTATGACATCAAGCCGCGAACCATAACACAAATTGGAAGAGAAGCTTGGCCAAACACTTAGCATAAGTGTAAATCTTTGGACATAGTTTGGTTGAGGAACAAAAATGAAAAATCCTCTGCGTAGAAAAAAATTTGGACCACCCTGGTTTTCAAGATGGCATCGATCGATTCCACAACCCCCGGAATTCCGTTAATCAAATTTTACACTCCCTCCGTACTATAACTAAGTTCGAATAAGATACGAATAGGAAGATCTAGGCCTTTCATTGCAATAGGACGTTACGTCCAAAGAAATTTTAAAACTGTCTATAACTCACAACATTAATGTTTTAGATACTTATTAAAGAGATCACAAGGCCTTGATAGGTAACAAGAATATTATTTTACAAAGAAAAAAAGCTGCCAAGGTTTACGGCTCAATTACAAGAATATCCACTCATACATCTTAAGCTGCCGGCTGAGGAGTACTTAAATATATACTGAATGACCTTGGAATTCTTGAGCCGTTATACACAAACGTATCCGAAAATAGGAAAAATTTCGTACTTTTTCGAATACGATAAATGTACAGGAAAGGCACTGTAGGCAAAGCGTATGATTTCTTTACTGGCTGGGTGTGTTTGCGACTTTACTGCATATTCTACATATCCTTATACAGAGTGTCTCAGAAGTCGACGTCAAGCCGGAAACGGGTGACAGGCCAGGACAAAGTGGCGTCACTCTCTGTCCCGCTCACACTTCGTAAAATGACTCACTCCATCTCGCTTAATCTAGAATTAACTTAAAAGTTAAGGCTTCAAGGAAAGTCTTGGGTACACTACAATCAAGTAAGTAAGAAAAACGTTTTCAAAACTGAGTTTCTTTACAAAAATTAAAATTGTCCATACTTTAAGAAACAATCTAGAAAATTTTATACCATTTTTACGAACGATTTTCGTGCAGAAGAATGCTTCAAAAATTAGTCCGGCGGCAGCATTCTAGCCGGTTTGGACGTAACCGAGATCATTGTAACGTAATCGATCAAAATCAAGACGAAGACGACGGATAGAGTGATAAAATTGCAATCAGAGACGTTGTCGCCTGCAGACGAATCGTTCGTGTTCCCTATAGTTTGTTATACATATTTAATAAGGCCGTAAATTTAAAATTTTTTTTGGGCAAAAACGTAATTTTTTTCCAAGCTAGAGCAAGCAGTTGGCTATAATTTTTAGACGTCCATTTACAGAAGCATTACTCAGAATTACATAAAGGGTACTCACGACATCCCGAGTAAGAGAATGAAAGAGTCAGGTGTAAAGAAAAATTACTTTCCAACAACATTGATTAAAAATTTAAATTTTTACTCATCCTTAACCTAAAAGGGTCATAGGTTAGGGTTGAGTGCAAAAGTAAATTTTCAATCAATTTTGTTGGAAAGTAATTTTTCTTTACACTTTACTCTTTTACTCTGTTACTCGGGGTGTCCTGAGTATCCCTATAATAAAAATAAAATTGAGAAAAAGGAGAAATTTGTAGTAACGGAAATTAAAAAACCATCACAGGGTGTAGATTTTTTCGTTTTTAGTTGAATACCAATAATTTTAAAAATACCAGACATAGGTTTTTTTTATATTTTTTTTGATAACTATTATGATCTGGTCTCTCACCCGTTTCCGGCTTGACGTCGACTTCTGGGACACCCTGTATATATACATATGGGCATATCCTGGGTAACGGACGCGACATTCGTAAGCGTTTAACCAAGCTTAAAATATGAAAGAAATGGAAGGATCGTATGTATATTATAATTATTGCAAAGCACTGGAAGAGTGCTATATTCAGCAAAAAATTTGTGAAAGATAAACAGCTTAGTACAAAGATACACGCAAATAAAAACCGGTACGGACGCGACAAATAAGGGAAGTGTTCTTTTTTAACGTATGTAAAAATATTCAAAATTCAGCGATGTTTGGAGAAAAATTATTTTCTTTGAATGTGGAAATGGAGGTCGAAGATTGCGTTTGTTTGGTAGACTTATGAATAATGAAAAATATTTCTCGCCTTTTCTTTATGACGTATAGTACGAGTTACGGACGCGACATTACGGACGCGACAGATTTTCCCCAATTAATAAAATACAGTAATGATATTCATTTAACAAAAAATTAAGTATAATTTCGTATAATATACTATATATGTAGTATAGTATACTATATATGTGCACTATTTGACATATATATTGCGAAAAATTAATTACATCGCTAATTTTTTCAACGAAATTGTTTCTTAAAATCTAGTACAACTAACTTAAGGAACATGAACAAAATAATGTTGAAAAATTTGCTAGAGTTTCCTCTCGCACGAAAAGGAGATTTTGAACGATATAAATTAAGAATCCTCAATAGGATTTTCCAGGGATATTCCAAGGACACAGAAATTAACGGCATACCAATCAATAATACACCGCACACAGCTTCAATAAGTAGATATGAGCCCCTATCGCACTTTTATTAATTTTTTCGCTCGTGTTTATAAGTTGTTTGGACAGTTAAAGCAAAGATTTCGTAGGAAAACTAGCTATGCACCGAATTTTTTCGCCATATATCCGACTTATAAATTTGATCGTTACGTAATTTTTACCAAATTAAAGGCATATATCATGGCTGATAATTACGTGAAATTTGACAGCTATGTGGTCAAAAGTATTTGACTTACCGCAAAACTATTTATATCAAATCGAAAATTTTTGAATATTGATACCTGATGGTTTCTTTAAAAATTAAATTTTTTTTATAATATATGTAGACATAGGTACTATAATATATGTTTTTCTTATTTGTCAAGTTCAAGGCTTCCGTATACCGTTACCTAAATAAATGTTGAAAACCTTTCATGGTAAATACAAGTTCCGAATTTTAACAAAAGAAATGTTTGCAAAATTTATATTATTTCGCAACTAAGAGCCAATTTTAAGAAACGAAGGATATATTCACAGTCAGCGACCTAAACATACTCTAGAAATATGAATGCCGTTGTTTTTGTAAACCTTTGTCATTATACGGTTACGGACGCGACAATTTTTAATGTCCTTACATTTGGTTATCCTTTAGTTTTCCTGGGAAATTAGTATGCAAATAGTGAGAGTAACCCAAACTAGCTTTGGTACTAAAATATTGGTGAATAAAGTAAACGCTACTACTCTAGTTTTCATCTAAGAAGTATATTTCGCGTCCGTAACCTTTGAAAAAAAGGAACATTTTTGCCTTCACTTTAGACCATTGGTCGCTACCTTTTACATAATTTCTGGTACAGGACTTAAAAAAGGGAGGACGTACTTAACTATTGCACGTGTTTTCAATTCTTTATCAATTTCTATCGCAATTAGGGAAGCTTTTTGGAAAGTATCTTTACTAAAAAAATTTTAATATTAGGAAAAGTAGTTAGAAAATTCGTTAATATCTTGATATGTGATGGTCCGATTAAAATAAAGTTTCAGTGCGCGAAAGTCGAAATATGTAGCTATCGATTGGCATTATAAAGTTTAGCCTAGGTCGATTTTTATTTCTTTCGTTTTGGTTGTCTCTTTTCAGGATATGCCCATATGTATGTACTATGTGTATTCTATACCGGTAGAAATTCTACAATACAATATGTTGACAACGCACATATGTACTTTAGACCATACGGAATGCATGTGCATTAGGGTGTTTGTTACAACAAAAGTGGATTTTTTTTTACATACCAACCGATTTTTATGTTTTGCCTTGCAGCTAGAAATTAAATTATGAAATTGTCTAATATTTATATACTTTAAACTCATAAAAACAAAAATATTTTATTTAGAATTTTACCAATTTGAATTCAATATTTTTTTATGTAAACACTCAAAAGCAATCCTGTGTTCTTAAAATATATTCTATCAAATTTTTATAATAAAGTTATTTCCTCAAAATTATGACATACATATCACTCACCAAAATAAGTAGGTACTGTCACAGTAGAAAAAAAATGGGAGTCAATCTATGTACCCTGAAGTAATTCAATAACGGATGAATGACCGGAAAGTTATGCTAATTGAAATAACGGAGTTTCCTATCTCTCTATTTGACAGGAAACATTTTTAATTAATTAAAATCTATTGGCAATTAGCGCATCACTGCTAACATCACTGACGATTCTCGTTAATCGGATCGAAATCAAGATGCAAATATTCCACATAATTGCAGTGGCAAGTACTACGCTACGACTCGTCACTTTCGCGTAATCAATGGTTTTTTTTCTATTAAGCTTAGTCAAACGCGTGGATACTCGTGCACGGCGTATGAGTAACATTATCTCCTGCTCCTACCTATTTCATACAAAATAAATTTTTGAAATCTACCAATTTACCACTTCAATTATGTAAAGAATTTCTTCCGCTACAAAGGATATTTCTTTCATATGAATCACCACAAAAAGAGCAGTTCTGCATCATAAGCTCAAAAATCTATTTTCTTTGAGTTGTAACAGTTTTTTAGTAAACTAGCGATATGTACATACATATACTACATAGATTGGAGATGTTTGAATTATTTTTAATTTGTATTGCATATTGGGACATAATCTCTGGATTTAGGAGGTATTTTTAAGAAACAAACACCCTAATACGTATACAAGTAGATACATCAAACAAATGTGCGTGCATTTTCATGGTTTAAAATGCAATGAAGTCACGATGCCGGCGGCAATTTGTTTTCGCTGTTGACATTTATTGAGAGTTATGATGAAGTTTTGTGGTTGGAGGAGTTTAAAACGATGCAGTAGAGTATAAAAAACGAAGCACTTGTACATATATAATGCACAACGTCGCCAAGAGAAAGCTTAAAAGGGCTCACTGATAGAGGATTATTTAAAAAAATACGCACTGAATATGCTTGTAAGAAATCTTATGAAAGTAATATATTGACTAAAGCGGCATTCGGTATTTTTTGATCGGAAAGGTGGTACCTCAGGGGTGATCCCATACTAATTTGATTTAGTTGCTATCATTGGATCACAAGGATATAAACGGCTCTCCTAAATTTTATATGGGTCGGCTTTTTTTGCTTAAAAATTACTTGTTTTTGTTTGAAAATTACTTGTCATTTAAACATGACAAATCCAATTTTTTTGTGTATCACTGTAACTTAAAAACCTTATATGAAGCTTCTGAATCGCAGAAACAAATCATTGAAAGGGCAATTTCATAATATTTGTAATCAATATACATAGCTTGAACTAGCTTAATTAACTCTACGAATTAACTTTTTGGGAATAAAAATAAAAAACCAAGAACTTTTAAAAATCTATTTTGTATTAAAATTTACACATAAATATTGCAAAACACATCCTTAGCTGCTTTACAACCTTTACAAAATAGGCCAAATCACCCCATTTTCTGTGCGAAAGTCAAATTTCGGAAAAACTGAAAAATTTTTTGGTGTAGTCATGTTATGCCTGCGACACACAGTGGTATAGAAATTATAATTTCAATATTGTAGTTTGCCGTTGCTTAGTAACAGCTACAATGATTCGTAGTATGAGGGTTACATACGTGTGGTATAAATCGTGGTATTGATATTAAACTACGATGTGTATCTCTAGCATTAGAAATACTCTAAAACCCCATTTATTTATTACCGTTATTGCTTTTTAAGTGCGTGTTGTGCGAATTGCGTGAATAAATAAAATAAAGTTTAAGATGGAGCATGATGTTAACTATCTCGCATTATTGTTTTGTTCAAAATTTTTTAGGGATTTAATGAAACTGTTTCACTTCTTCTTGCTGATTGTCGCTGTAACCGCCTAAGCGATTTTGGCCGAATCCAGCAAAGCACGCCTGTCGTTTCTTTTTCTCTTCTATGCCAACTAAAGCCAATTGGAAATTCTAAGTGAGGTCACGTCCTTCTCCACCTGGTCTTTCCAACGCATCGCGCCCCGCGTTGATTACTTTCAAAACTGGAGCGTTTCTGTCCATTAGTACGACATGACCAAGCCAGCGAAGCTGCTGTATTTTAATTCACCGCACTGTGGCCATATCGTTGTAAGGCTCATACAACTCATTATTCCATCGTCGGCGGTATTCGCCATCGCCAACGCGCAATCTCTCTCGAAAGCTCCAGGAGCCACCTCATCAGGTGTTTTCATTCTCCATGCGGGCAATATGATTCACTTATAGAGTGTAATTTTTGTACGACGACAGAAGACATGACTTCCCAATTGCCTACTCAGTCCAAAGTAGCACTTGTTGCCAAGAGTGATTCTTCGTTGGATTTCAAGGCTGACACTATTATTGGTGTAATGCTGGTTCCTAAATAAACGAAGTTGTCTACTTTTTCAAACCTGTAACTGTCAGCAGTGACAGGCAAGGTCCAATCTGTTCGTTGACGACGGGATTCAGTCCTTCGCACAATACGCTCTATAAGACCTTGTAGCCTATGCCTAGAAGGCTGATCCCGCGGTAGTTGGCGCGTATGGCGGAGCCACCTTTCTTGTAGATTGGGCAGAGCACACTTAAATTCCAGTCGTCGGGCATGCGTTCATCTGACCATATTCTGCATAAAAGTTGATGCATATCAAGTCATCGCCGCAGTAATTGAATAGGTCAGCTGGCAGGCCGTCAGCTCCAGCAACTTCGCTCTGGTCTGGAAACCTTTCGTAAGTCGCCTATCTCCCTGGTAAAATTTTCGGCAGTTTTTCCTGTCGGCCAGTATTTCAAGCTCTTCGCACTCTGTCTTCTTATCGCGGCAAATACGTCTTGCATACCTCTTCAACTCCCTACAACGGTCCCGCATCTCGCGTTGCACCCAATCGCAGTGTAGTCCTGTAGTCGGCATTTTTTTCTCTGCAGCAGCGTGACAATCCTCATCGTACCGGTTGTGCTTTCGACCTAATGAAGGGGAAATCGGGTACCACTGCTCGCATATGTCGGTTTGTTGGAGAGCGGTCTGAGAGCAGGTGTGAGAGTCGAGTGGCGAATAGATTGGCCGTCTGTTGAGATTGCAGCTTTTCGAGGTTAAACTTTCTTTCCATGATTGAACGCGCTTTTTTTTCTTCACAGAGGTAGGTGCGTATCTTGGCTGCATTAAGATAGTGGTCCGAGTAGATGTTTGGCCCTCGGAGTGTACGTACGTTTAAAACACTGGAAGCGTGCCTTCCGTCTATCACAACATGATCGATTTGGTTTCTCGTTTTTGGATCTGGAGACAGCCTTGTAGCTTGATGGATCTTTTTATGCTGGAACCTAGTAATGCATACTACCATGTTCGATCAGCCTCAGTCCGTTATCGGACGTTTTATCCTAAAAAGATTAATTTTTTTCTTTCTTTTCACAATAGGTAATAAATATCGTCACTTCATACGAAAAAAGACACAAGCTTCAAAGACGCGTAAACTTATTCGCAGGGTCAACTATGTTTGCGGGTGTAATAACATAGAAATTCCCCAGAGAGCTTTTGGGTGATGATGCTGAAGTGACAGTCCTTGGCCAGATATGATTGCATGTTTACGCATTTTAAGCGATGTGTATGTATTTAGCTTGAATGAGTTGCCCGAATGTACAACTCCACTCAGCTACATTCTCTACCAGCAATGAAAACTATTTTCTTTACATAATTTTTCTTATACTTACATACATACATATGGAAGTACGTACCCTTTCATCACTTTGACGTGGAATTTAGTTACATAAGCACGTGAGTCGATTTATTTAACACAGTAGGGGTACTCTAGCCGGTATATCTCTTTCTAATAGCCCCGTCAGAATGGGTACTTTGCGTACGTGACGCTCAAGGATGAAACTGACAGTTCAGTTGAATGCGTGTATTTGCAGGTAGAGCGCCAGATTGGCAACCCTTGCGTTGACGGAACCGATGAACGTTGGCCAACACTCAACTTTTGACGCAAGAAAGTCCGGCAATGTATAGGCGGCGGTATTGGTGCAGTTTACGGTCCCCCCAAAATTTATCCAAATTGGTAGAAAAGGGTGCGAAAAGAATAGTTTTTATGTCAATGTTATGAATCTGAAGGCGCAAATTGATTTTTTTTTAACCGTTCAAAAATTGTTAGAAAAACCCTTTCGTTTATGTCCACTTTTTTGTTGATAAATTTTCGGAGGGAACCGTAAACTGCACTTTTACCTTTACTTTAACAAACGCAACGCTTTCAATGTGGCGTCTCTCTGCGTTACGTACGCTACTTCCTTCGCATACTTCTCCGGTTTTGACATACAAGTACCCATTCTGATGGGGCTATAACTCTTCCTGTCCGACTATCCGCTCACATACATATTTCATGAATGAGAAACCACTCGCCCTGTAGGTGAAAGTTAAATCTATCAAATATATGTCTGGTTCCGAACTATTAGGATACTGACAATTTCAGAAAATGTTGCCACTCCCCTCCCGGCTTGCGACATTTGTCTGAAAAGCGTCAGACTGGCAAAGGGAAAACGAAAATGTGCTTGACATTAGTTTGCAAATAATGAATCAAATGGCATAAGAAAGTCAATCAGTAAAGTCGCCTAAACATGGTGGACTCGTCAACTAATAAAAATCAATTCTACTATACATACATACATACATACGTACATACATACATACATATGTATGTATATCATACTAAATGCTGCGAAATTTACCATTTATATATTCGTTCTTAGTTAGATTAAACTTCAATGAGTCTTCTTGGTCATGCAGGTCGTGACCTAACTTGCCGCCTATGCACAGTGCGATATTTCAACAATCTAGATGGACAAAATTACTTTAAAAATATGTATTCTGCCATATTCATATATTTAATGCAAAAATAACCCACCATTACGAAATGAACACAAAACAAAATAAAAAAGGTGGACGTATTAATAGATAAAATACTTCAAATATTTTCGTAAAAAAAATTTTTTTGTAATTTAATTTGATTTATGTGCACTTCAGTTCTTATTCACGCCGTTTTTTGAGGCGGCCACGTGATAAGTGACCAAATATTAACCAACCACATGATAATTTTATTTGATTAGCGATGCAGTTTATTCTCAATTACTTCTGATAAGTTAGTATTTAATCATCTCATAAACAATTTTTTTTTTGCTGTGAACAAGATTCATCTGAAAAGGTATTCAGGACAACCCTAGTGGTCGCCCAATTACATTTTTCTTCATATCTTCGGCATTCATAGTCGGATTTTAAAGTGTGATACACCAATGTTTTTGTCTCGAAGAGGAGGGGTTTCCTACGTATTCATTGACCTTATGTATTCCATAAAAAAATTAGAGCGTATCGCCTTACAGGCAAAAAAAAAGTTCGCCAACCAACTTTTTTTTGTTTTTTTTTTGTTTTTGTCTCAAGGAGCCCCCTCCGTTGTTTTTCCGTAGGAAACATTGGTGTATCACATTTTAAAATGCATCTATAAATGCCGAAGATATGTAGAAAAATGTAATTGGGCGACTACTAGGGTTGTCCAAAAAAAATTAAAATTATTATTTTTTTAAATGCTTTTCAAAAACACTTCATATGAGGGGGTGTACGGCGAACCTTTTTTATTTCGCCTGTAAGGCGAGACGCTGTTATGTGTATATTACAAGTTTAGAATTTTTCGAATAATGATTAAAGGTCGGTAAACGAGAGAGATAGATAGTGTCCCCCATTACATCTTTCTGCAGCCAAAAAATACGCTGCACGATGTTACTAAAGCTACTGAAAGAGATATGAAGAAGAAATTTTCTATAACTCGTTGAAAATCGCTGGTTTTTTATCGTTTTTTTTTTTGTAATGGATAAGTAGCTTAGCTGTGTTTAAAGCTGTGTTTAACTCATCAATTTCGTACATCAAAAAGAGAACTGACGCGACATAGCCATCACTGTAAATATATTAGTACCGCAACAGGTTGGTACTAGGGGATTTTCCTAAAGGGTTAAGACTACATCATTACTGTGTGTGTAAGTGTGTGTTAGTCAAGTTTGCTTTTATTTGCTATCAAATTCTTGCTGACTTATCCACTTAGTTAAATGCTTCCTGCTCAATGTCATTCTATACAATCACTCTATTTTGTTATCATTTAGAATTCATACTTTCATAGTTTGCCGTTCAAATAGTTGTTGGTAGCAGTGTAAGTACACACTCTGCTAGTGGAAACTCTATGCATACGAGTGTATATATATACATAAGTATGTATGCTGTGACTTACTTGCCAGACGTCTTCTAAATGCCTGTGACTGGGCATTTTTGGTGGAAATTAGTTGAGAAGCTTTTCCGCAGAATCAATTAAATGATAAGGCGCAGCTGAAACTAAGAGTTTAAGCCTCTGCCATAGAAGTTCTTTAGCAAAGTTCGCTGTGTTGACTTTAGAAATACATAAGTATTTTCACTTAGTTTAATTCTGAAGTCCGCAATTGCTGTTCGTCGCAAAGTATGCACATAGGTAGTTGTATGTCTTGTATGGTTGTAGGGAAAAGTGTGCGACAAATTTCGACCAAGAAAACGAAACGAAAGTTATCGATATCACAGTTTTACTTGCCTTTAAACTTATTTCTGCGTCTTGTTATTTTTGAGTTTAGAACGTTAAAACGACTTCAAAAATGGAGTTTTCAGAAAAACTAGCGACGGAACTACTGAGCGAAACTTGCCAAGGCTATATCTCCTAGACTTTTACTCCGAAAAAAGTATAATGAGAGGAGTAAAGAACTGCATTCAGCGAGATACCCGGTGGAGAAAGACTTGGCTTCACTTGGCATTTCCAATTGATGTTCGCAAATTAGGACACACGTCACTGTTGGCAGTTATAATTTCGAAGTAATGAGTGACTTAGTCTACACAGGATCCACCAATAATACCACCAATAATGACAGCATAAGAATACAACGATTGCGCTGGCCAAGTCATGTTGTGCGTATGGATGATGATCCTCGGAAAAAAAAAGATCCTTCAAATCTACGCTATTGGATAGACATTAAAAGCAAGGGCGTACCAGAATGAAATGGAGGAGCCAAGAGCAGAAGGAACTGTCTAAGTTTGGTGTGAACAACTGGCGTAACTTCGCAAAGGAGAGAGGAAATTGGCGAAGCTTTTTGATCTCGGCCCAAACCGACAAGAGGTAAAAACACGCTGCAGAAAAACTGTAACGAGGTGAAGCAAATTTCTCTTAGCGTGAATCCCACCATTTTTGTATAGATTGAATAAGGTCCTGAACAAAAACTCTGCAATCATTCCTCAGTGTAATAAATATGTACGGTGACCATATTCTTCAATGTAAAATGAAGGCAATTTTTTCAAAATAATTTGGCTCGTGTTTGGATGAATTTAATCAATTTTTTTTTCTCATGGACAGAAACAAAAATAAAAATTTAAGTACATCCATTGTTTGGTTTTTTGGTAGTAATGAAGACAAACTTTTCGAAACTCCCCAACATATCAGATTTAATTTGGGTAAAATTTCTTAATTAGACTCTTAGCTAAAATAAAAGACTGCCCACTTTTACCCGAATTCATAATTATTTCTAGTCCACCCATATAAATGTATTCGTCTACATACCTCTTGGAAATACATTTAACATCTTATCGTACAGTTAAGTATATTTAATATTACTCAAAGCTGCGTTTAGAAGTAGTATTTTTAATTTTACATTTAATGTATTAACTTGTTGATTTTTGTTAAAATTTGTTAAATAAATTATTTTTTTTGGTACCACCAGTGTGTGCAGTGTAGTTTTGCTTTACTCACTTTTCTCGATGTTTAGCTGTGAATTTGGTTGTAATGACAGCGTGGTTTGAGCTGTGAAATCAAAATTGTGCCTGTTAAATAGTATTGCTTAGTTAGTAGCGACAAAAAGCTGGACTTGCGGTTAACTGAAGAACTAACATATTTTTATTTTATTTTTCCTCAATAATGGCGAAATCAACCAAACGAGAAATAACCGACATTATTTTGAGAAATTGCGACTTTTTTCCAACTTCTGAAATTTTATTTAAAATCTATGTGGACGGCAAGTGAATTTTGAAACCTAACTTCCAATTCGTAATCAGCGACACACAAAAAGCTTTAATAAAATGGAAAATTTACAAAAATTGAAGAACATTAAAAAACACTAAAACCCTAAAAAAATAAAAAATAAAACTAACCGAAACCAATGAAAATAATTATTTAAAGTATGTAATTATATTCTTAAACCTCATTTTTAAGTAAATGCATTTATTTTTTAGAATTTTATTTTGGATTTTCAAACTCAAATTTTCAAAATAGAATGCCAAATTCCTTTTCAGAGACCCCCGAATATTATGTTTTAGGTGACGCTTTGAACTCTTAATTTTTCGTCCGTAATATTTTATTCGCCATTTTGTTTTTTGAAATTTCGATATCAAATTCGGAATCAGCTATATCGAAACACCCATACATCATTCAAACTTTTTTGAAATTTTAGTTCGCCATATTGGATCCGCCATTTTGTGTTTTGAAACTTTGATTACAAATTCAGAATCATCGACTTAAAACCCCATACATATGTACAAGAAAGTAGCATACTCTTTTTGTCTATTTTGTGTGCTTATAGAAATTTCAATCCGCTGCTTTAGTGTTTTCGATTACATCAACTACTCCTTTCCCATTAATGGTCCTAACGTTCCAAGTGCATACCCTCAAATCATAGCCAAAGATCTTATCCGATATTTGTTATTTTTTTAAAAACTGGTGGGTTTCAAACCCAGCGTGCATCAAGATCTTGGGGCACAACTTTTGCTGGTGTTTTTGCGGTGAATGAATGTCTTGATTTTCATAGGAAAATTAGTCTGTTCGATAAGTCCTCAAGTAATAATTATACAGCAGCAATAGGGTAAGATCCCAGAGCAGCCAGACCAGAACATATTTTCAAAGTAACAAAATTTAGTGAATAAGTAGTGTTGTATGTATCTAAGAATGTATGTATATCTACTTGTTTGGGTAGGTGGCTCTTTTACAGGAACCTACTTACTTTTGTTAAAGTCGATGTGCTGTTTTTTATATACATACGGTGACTCCCAGAAGTATTTTGCATTGATTTGTTTTACGATATTTAAAATGTTTTTCATGGTAAATTTTGTTTCTGTTATTTTTTATTATACAATTTTTTTTATAAAAACTTTGGAGAAAAATAAGGAAAATTCAGCAAATGTTCATCAAAATTTCAAACTTTTTAATCAGATTTTCAACAAAAAAATTCGAATAAAATAAAGTGCAAATTTCAAGTCGCTAAAAAATCCCGTTGATAATTTTTTTTTGCTGACGGTATTGAGCATTTTCCTCCATTTTTTGTATCGAATTTTTTGTTGAAAATCTTATTAAAAAGTTTGAAATTTTCATGAAAATTTGCTGAATTTTCCTTATTTTTTCCAAACTTTGAAGTTTTGATTTATATGGTTTTAGTTGTATAATAAGCTATATTTTTATAAAAAATTAACGAAAAACATTTAGCATTAAAAACGTTTTAAATATCGCAACACAAATCAATGCAAAATATTTCGGTGAGTCACTGTATGTTTAACAGAATATTGTTATTATTAATATTCAAAACTGCCAGGCACTTTCCGGTGGCATCTGTGGTCGAAAAAAGTCACTGGCTGAAAAAAATTACCCTTATAGGTTAATGATTAGTAAAAATTTAAATTTTTAATCAAGTTATTTTGTTGTTGGAAAGTAATTTTTCCTTACACTGTGCTCTTTTACTCTCTTACTCGGGGTGTTGTGAGTACCATTACTGTTAAATTCAATGATTCGTTTACTTTTCACTTATGTTACTCATACGCCATGTATCCAAACGTTTGATGAAACTTAATAGGAAAGTAATAAGTAGTGATTACGCGAACTTTAAAGCGTATGGCCAACGCACGTCTCTATACTTTTTCTTGCAGTATTGTACTTTTTTTGGACTCCAAAAATGAATACTGCTGTTTTTTACAAACTACTGCAATTATACGGAAAAATATTTTTTTTTGCTATCTAAATTCTTTAATGCACAGAAGTAGTATAAATGTATCAGTCGTTCAAACCAAACGATTTCAGCTAAGAGGGAAAGGAATTTTTCTTTATTTCTTAAATAGACAATATCAATAATAAAGATCGAAAATCGAATGAAAGCAATCGCCAGGCTGTTACGCACCAAACTTAAGAGTTTTTATCTAATCAGTAATCTTTGCACAAACTATAAATTACAAATGATCGCTAGCACTGTTAATAATAATGAAGTTTTTTGATGATTTTTAAGTTCAAAATAACTTAACAGAACTCCAAATGCTTGGAAAGTAAGCAAATACCACTTTTCGCACGTTTGCTTAGCAAATTGCTTGATTTTATTTTTTAACAAGGTTATTGAGCTTTGTACCACGATTTGTTTTTTAGGAGAAATGGAAAAGGCAACAAAGTCTAAGCGGTAGAAGTTATAGCTGCTATTTCGGAGATCACCACATCTCATCAGACTTCTTTTTCTAGACTTCAGCAGGTATCGAAACCGCATCATCGATGTACAAAGCCAGCAGAGCGCTTACCACTGAGCTATGTACACCCTGATTGATTTTTCTTCGCGTCCTTTGTTTAGTAAAAGTGTATAAAGGACTGCCTCTTAAAATAAAGGACGGATGGTCACCGTAAAAATATGTTAAAGTGTTGTATTTTTGTGTTTTTTTTTACATTAAAGTTTTACGAATTTTTACACTCGCTCTTTCATTGCACGAAACTTTCTGCACAAGTGCCGCTCACCTATTTTTATTGTACATTAAAATTAAAGCTAACACAGCATATTTAAATGAAATAGATTTATTTTGCTGACAGACGCGTTTACATTGCAATGAAAACTAACTACAAATAACCTTGGCAGTGTATGAAGAATTAAATGGACATAAATTTGCATAAACCGTTGCACCTGACTTGGGAATGGAGAGTAAGGACAGTAAAATTATTTTATAAATTTAAATAAGCATTGACATTTTATGATAACTGAACTGTGCGTAGCTGATAAATGCGATACTGTTGTAATGTCTGCCGTACATACAAACAACTATCTAATTATTCTTTGCATTTTCGCAACCAACAACCTGCCAATTGACCTGAGATGACTTTGCGCAGAGTCCTTTTTCGCCCCATAGTTCTACATACTTACTGCACTTTTCGTACTCACTCATGTGGCAAATTAATAAGTTTTTCACCTCTTTGAGTAAACAAAAATGTATTCTTTCTACGAATTTTGTTTTCTTGGTTTAATTCTACGAGTTTTGTTTTCTTTTTTTTCGCCCTTTTCGAACACTCTTCTACTTAAGAGACAGCGCTATGTCTTTTCACTGTCGCCTGCAACGGTAATTCATGCTGTTGCTTAGGAAAATTTGCATTCACATTTTCGTTAACGCCGAAGCGATAATAACTTCCGCTTACCTTGAAGATGTTTCAGGTTGTACATACAAACAAATGTATATTTAGCACGTTGTTGACGTGCTTTCCTTATTTGGTTGTTTGGTTTTTTTTTCGCATTTCTTAAACCTTGCTGCAGATACATCAACAAAAACCTGCAACTCCGTCTAAAATGTGCGAACTCTGCTGCAAGCGCCACAAGGTATGCTACATATGTACTTTGAGCTAATATTACGAAAAACAAAAAGTGCGCTTTCTTATACATGCATACATACTAGGGTGTTCGATAATTCGCATTTTTTCTAAATGGAATAAGTTCAAGGTAATTTGGATTAATAGCATAGTAAACATTCTTCTTCTTCTTGTTTGGCGCTGAAACCGCTTAAGCGATTTTGGCCGAGTCCAACAAAGCACGCCAGTTGTTTCGCTTCTGTGCCAACTGACGCCAATTGGAAATGCCAAGTGAAGCCAAGTCCTTCTCCACCTGGTCTTTCCAACGCAGAGGAGGCCTTCCTCTTCCCCTGCTACCACCAGCGGGTTTCGAGTCGAATACTTTCAGTGCTGGAGCGTCTGTATCCATTCGAACGACATGACCAAGCCAGCGGAGCCGCTGTACTTTAATTCGCTGCACAATGTCCATGTCGTTGTAAAGCTCGTACAGCTCATCGTTCCATCGCCTGCGATACTCGCCGTTGCCAACTCGTAAAGGCCCGTAAA
>JAPVRG010287513.1:0-13984 GCA_029783565.1 Rhagoletis cerasi
TTTTTTCTGTTTTACTTTTAATCCAAAATACTTCGAATTTATTTTGCCTTATTGATTTCTATTTCTATTTTTAACAGTTACATTATAATAGTGGTCATGATTTCTTACTAACAGTAAGTATTACTATACAGAAAAAATGTAAAATAAAACCGGTTTATCCGATTTTTTCTTAATTTGAAAATAAGCAACTGGGTTTTTTGCAAATTGCCATTGTTCGAATAACTCGAAAACCGGCTTTCGAAAAAGGCGAATAATCGAACACCCTAGTATCGGCGTTTTGAAAGCCTACGTCTGAGTTTTATTCTAGGTAGGCTAAAGTTTTCACTTTTTGTACGATCTTTTGGTAAAGCGGCACAGAAAACCATGAGATCCTTATATTTTACATAAGGGATGTGTTCAGCAGTTCTATGTAAAATACGACAGGGAATATAAGGTTATTGAGCTTTGTACCACGATTTGTTTTTAAGGAAAAATGGAAAAAGCAACACAGTCTGAGCGGTTCAAGTTTAAATAGCGGCGAATGGATTAGCAACAACAGCTTTCGGGGTGTACATAGCTCAGTGGTTAGCGCTTCTGGCTTTGAACATCGATGATGCCTGCTACAGTCTAGAAAAAGAAGTCTGATGAGGAGATATGGTGATCTCCGAAATAGCAGCTATAACTTCTACCGCTCAGACTGTGTTGCTTTTTCCATTTTTCCTTAAAAACAAATCGTGGTACAAAGCTCAATAACCTTGTTAAAAATAAATATAATTACGCCACAATAATAAAAAACAAAAACGACAGGGAATATTTTAACCATCTATCTCCTTAATAGAATGGTGTTTTGTTTTTATTCCAGAAATTGCCTAATGGGTATGTTCCATACAATAGGGATATACCTAACATATAATGTATATGTATGGGTCATTCCATACAATATTTACACCGCAATATTTTTTTGGGGTGAAATATCAGTTAAGTTTTTTCATATGGCAGCGCATACCTTTATGTACGTAGGCATGAAAAAACTCGTAGCTTCTAAAGTTTTGGTGTTTCCATTCCAAAATTTTTACAGCGCGCTCCAATTTACAACGACATGCACATTGTGCAGCGAATTTAAATACAGCGGCTCCGCTGGCTTGGTCATGTTGTTCGAATGGACACAGACGCTCCAGCCCTGAAAGTGTTCGACTCGAAACCCGCAGGGGAAGAGGGAGGCCTCCACTGCGTTGGAAAGACCAGGTTGAGAAGGACTTGGCTTCACTTGGCATTTCCAATTGGCGTCAGTTGGCACAGATGCGAAATAAGTGGCGTGCTTTGTTGAACTCCGCCGAGTTCGCGTAGGCGGTTACAGCGCCAAACTAGAAGGAGACGTGTGAAAGCTCTAGATATAATATCTGACCCAAAATGAAAATATATATATTTTGAATAAAAAATCCTTCGTTTTGTTTTTCCGGACTAGCCTATCAATTCAATAAAAAATCCTTCACTAAAATCACTCTTAGAAATAGTTAAAAGGATAGGTATTCTTTCAAAATAGCGAATAGCATTCAAATATTGAAAATTTCAACAAAACAATCACAACTCGAAATGTGTATGAAATATGCTTTCAAGGTTCCTGTTCTTCGATTTGAAGAAAATCTCCGAATTATAAGAAATTACATGCAAAGAGGGAAAAAATTATCAATATGCCGAACTTATTTTTTTTTATTCAGGTAGAAATATATTTTAACATAAAAAAATATACTTTATTAGCAGCTTGTATTGCTTTCGATAGTATACATTGCCAATCCGAACTTTTAAATACATTGAGAGAAGCGAGTGGGGGTGTTAGTAAGCGAGCGAAAATAAAATATTGTCAAATACTGAAGTATGTATGTATGTAAAAACACACGTAAAATAATCATACATGTATGTATAATTATGCTAGTACACAGTTAAGCGTTGAAAACAACAGAGAATTATATGAATGTTGGTTTTTGTTTGTATGTATGCAAATTTGATTTAAGTATAAGAAAAACACAAAGAATAACTCACTGTGATATCTAAACGTGTTTGGGGGTCAGAACGAATAACGGTTATGCGTAATTTTTTTTTTAATTTATGTGATAGCAGTGGTACAATTGAAAGCTACATTCAGCCTTAAGAACGTGCGCTGCAAAAAAGCGCGATTGCAAAATTAAGAAGAAAACCATATTAAAATTAAAATAAAATTAAAAAAGGGAAAAAGTAAAAGCGAATTTCATATTTATGTATTTTGGCAAACGTTTTTGGGGACGCTTTTCGCGTGTTATGTTTAGTACTTAGTAATTTATTTTATGTTTTTTTTTTAATGCTTAGCCTTGCAGAATAATACATAGATATTTGCAAAACAAAGTAGTTGAATACTCATAAAGCTGTAAACAAATAAAAACAAAAAAGAATTTGCTTTGGTGTTGTAAAATTTAATGTAAAATTGAATGCAATTTTTTTAGCTAATTTTTGTTTGCATTAAAAAATACATATATATGCACATTCAAAACTCAAAACCAGCACATTTTAATGATTTTTAATTTTTATTTTTATAACATTTTTTTATTTGTATTTTCTCTGATAATCCTGACTAGGCGCTAGCTTAACGAAATTATTGCCGCTCTGATTCTACATACTCGCATGTGATAAATAAAATATACGTAAACGTATGTATGTAAGTATAGCTAAACACTTAAGTAAAGTAGTAGAAACACATGCCACCAAGAAACCAATGCCTTTCTGATGAACGCTGCTATTTCTAATTACTTGTCTTTCGTTTTTTGTTTTTGGCTGTAATTGCGATTTTTTTGACTTTTTGTTAAACATTTTGTTTAAGTTAAAGGAAGTGGAAATTTATAGTTCCAATATTTTGTATGTATTAAAAAAAGGGCTACAACTCTGTTTTGAATAATGCGTTGGATATGGGGTAAGCATTTTCAAGAAAGAAAAAAACCAAAAAAAATTTCAATGTTTGCGTAGAAGCGCCAAAAAAAATAATTTGTAAAATTATTTTCTTATATTATTTTTATATGCTTTTACGTTTGAGACTGCTTTTGGAAAAAAAATCGTTGACTTTGCTGCTGTATATGCAAATCTCAATTGTGAGTCGTTCAGCGAAAGAGAAAGAAATCAAAGCAAACAAAAATTAAAAGAAATGAAGTAAAAGTACATTAAGGTAAAACAAAAATAGAAATTAAAAGAATACAAAGAAAAAATAAATAAAGAAAAACAACATTTTCGAAAATTCTAAACTCGTTAAGCTAATCGAGTTGAGTATATATTATATTAGGGTTTATTCATTTTTTGGCAAACAATTCAATTCGAGTGAGTAAAATGAATTTATTGCGTTGCATGTTTAAAAAAAAAATTTTTAATTTTTTTTAATGGTTACAAAATTACTTATTATGCTAAATAAGTAATGCTGTATTATTGTTGTTGTTGCTGTTGTATGAGTATTTGTTTATAAAATAACTATATATGTTTTGGAATGAATGTATTTTGGATATTGAGAGTTACGCTAGAGCGGTACAACGCAGTGTTTGGTGTACCTTTTTCTAGGATCCTTGCTATATGTTCCACCATATTTGCTTCTTTGCGCTGCCAGTTCAGTGATTTCTGGTATCCAACTAGCGAACACAGCCTAAAGTTAACACACATATACATTTATATATATATATATAGGTATTTGTATATATTTATAAAATTATTTACAAATATTCACAGGGCAAGGGAATTGATTATACAGTTCTTTTTTATACAGATGCGCAGCTTTTACATTTTTTTTTTAATTTTTTGTTTTTGTTTTTACGCCGCCAACATTTTTTTTTAAACACCCGCTGCCAGTTCATCCTTAGCGGCGCGCGCACTTCCCTAACCTTTATAGTTTTGCGTAGGTTTGTATTCGGTTAGCGTGCATATGTAGGTATATATATGTCAACGTTGCAACAAATGAGTGCTTTCTTTATATACATATATAATTTTTTTATTTTTTTTGGGGGCGCTGCAGACAGATGTACGCAGTGGAGAAAATTATACACAATTAACCTATTCACTTAGGTATACTAACACACATACACACAAAAATTGCACACATTTCACACGCAAACAAATAGCAAATACTTTTTTTTTGCTATATATTTAGTTAATTACATACTCATTTACTATTGATTCTCCGGCGAAAATTTATTATAAAAAAGATTTAATTACTAATTACTTATTAGCGAAGGCAAAAAAGTATATATGTACAGAAGTATTAGAGAAAAATTTATGTTAATTTTAGATATTTTTCACTCTGCCATAAGTCTATTAGTAGGTACATACTTATTTACTCATGTCGTAAGTACTCGCTAAAGGCGCCGCTAAATCGTAGGTGTCAATAATAAATTTAAAATAATTTTTCTTTTATATACATAGTAAACTATATACACAACTGCTTTACGAGTGTAGTAGTTACGAATGCTATTTACGGTGATGCGCCTATTAATCTTACATTATATTTGTATAAAAAGTATTTACGATTAAAAGTAAATACTAGTACGGATCGAAAGACTAAAGAAACGAACTTCTTTACGTTTTCAACTATTAAGGATAAATACCTACTTACCTAATTAAATACGTGGTGGTTTGTGGTTTTACTTTTCGAAAATCTAATACTTTCTGAGGAGTGCGAAATTTTTAATTTAATTAAAAGAACTATTTACAGTGTGCGAGTGAGTACTTGTAAGGCATTTTGGAGCGAAAGAGATGAAGAGTTAGAGAGAATAATTCGTAAATAAAGTTGAAAGTATTTATGAGTAAGTGCGCATGAGATGGGTCGAATGTGGGCCAAAACTTAACTTAACTGAAATAATTTATGCGGCAGAAAATTTTGTTGTATGTATTTGTATTAGTTAAAGTGCATAAAGCGGCTAATGAGATGAATTCACCTGCACTACAATTTGAGGACTACTAAATAAATGCAATATAACTAAACCTACCCAAAACTGTAAATAAAAGATATTGTTTTTATCCTCAAAAACTTACTTGAATAAAAGTAAATAATTTTGCTAACGTGTAGTCTATTCTTGAGATACCCATACATTTATTAGTTATTTGATAATAAAATCGATTTAAAATGAAAATTAGTCACAGAAAAAAATATTATTTTACAAAAACTGGACGTTAATAATATGCAATGCTTTAAAGAATAAAAAAATGTTGAGTTTTCAATGCGTTCGAGACTACCACAACATTGCAGCAGATTAAACTTCGAAAGGCATGGGGAAAAAATTGTCATACTCTCTTCCCGAAGGTGCTATTCGAATCCTCTCAAATTCAAGCATACGATTTTCTTGTGGCTTTGAAAAACATTTTTTAATAATAATATATTTTGAGCAAGAAAATTCGATAAATTTTAGTTATATATTGTTTTAAGGCAAAATAAAACACAGAATTCTTTTTGAGCAGAAAATATCCGAAAGTACTAATTTGATTTTTATTTTTAAAGAATTGTTGAAAGGATGAAATGATTCAACATTTTTGGTGCTTCTGCGATGTTTTTTGAAATTTTCTTGGGATTTTTTAAAACTTTTCGAGATTTTCATTAAGAATTTCCGAGATTTTAAGCAAATTTTCAAGCTTAATGGTAAATTCAAATTTTTACTTTGCTTTGATATTCATGCATAAAAAAAAAAACAGAATGCACCTCGGCCTCACTACGAAAGTGCAATTTGTAAATATTAATTCTGATCTCTTCCTTAGGCTTTACTTTTATTTTTTTTAATTTTATTTTTATCTACAACTTTATATTTATATTTATATTTATATTTATATTTATATTTATATTTATATTTTTATTTATATTTGTCTTTTTTATCTTTTATTTTTTTTATATTTATCTGTATCTCTACTTTTATCATTACCTATATTTTCATCTTTATCTTTATCTCTATCCTTATCCTTATTTTTATCTTTATCTTCATCTTCATCTTAATTTTTATATTTTTATTTATCTTAATATTTATTTTTACCTTAATCTTTACCTTAATCTTTATCTTCTTATTCATCTTTTCTCTTAGTCTTAGTCTTATCTTTATCTTTATCTTCATCTTCATCTCTATCTTTATCTTTATTTTTATCTTTATCTTTATCTTTGTTTTTATCTTTATCTTTAGCTTTATCTTTATCTATATCTTTATCTTTATTTTTATCTTTATCTTTATCTGTATCTTTATCTTTATCTTTGTCTTTGTCTTTATCTTTATCTATATCTTCATGATTATCTTTATCTTTATCTTTATGATTATCTTTATCTTTATTTTTATCTTTATCTTCATTTTTATCTTTATCTTTATCTTTATCTTTATCTTTATCTTTAACTTCATCTTTATCTTTATCTTTATTTTTATCTTTATCTTTATCTTTATCTTTAACTTTATTTTTATTTTTGTCTTTATCTTTATCTCTATCTTTATCATTATATTTATCTTTACCTTTGTCTATAACTTTACATCTACATGTACATCTTCGTATTTTTTTTTCATCATTATATTTATCCTTATCAACTATGTCTTTGCCTCCCCCGTTTTTTCCTCCTCTCTTACGTCGTTAAATATTTAGTGCAAACGTCTCCGAATTCGTCTTAGAATTTTCACTGCAATAAAAAGCATGTCAAGGTTTTCATTATATTTCTACCTTACAGGCATCCACAACTTGTGCGATTTTTTTTCCGACTAAAATTTTAAATGAGCAACCACACACTTATGCGATTTTTTTCTTTTCATCGAGCCGAAATCGCTGTCTGCCACGTTTTGAGAACGAAAAATGTACATAGATAGACTGTTTTTGTAAAATAAATACAAAAGTTAAAGCAAGAAACCCAAACATGTTTGATGTAAAAAAGCTTCTTCAAAAAATAAATATTCTTTTTTTGTTTTGTTTACGAAATCAAATTTTTTACTGATATGGACTCGCATAGATGTGTGCGCACAAGTGTGGGGATACCCTTAAAAGTATACAAGTTAAATTTATCGGATTTTCTTGCTCGAAATGTTGTAAGTTTATTGTTAAAAATTTTTTTTTTTATAATCTGAAATAGGAAATCTTCAGATCTTAAGTTAGATTTGAAGTGGCATTCTACTTGTTTGAAAAAGATTCCTGAAATTTTCAATTATATTCCGTTTAATGAAAAATTTATTCGATATTGAAAATAAGAAGATCTTCCACGTGATTCTGTACTTAAATACTGTTGACAAATATATTAAGACTAAAATTACTCTTGAAATAGTAAACAGTAAAACGGTATACCGATGAAGGTTTACGAACAATTCATACTAAAAAGTTATAAAATTAGGCACTTTTTGTGCCAAATGGTTATTGGAAAAGTTTTAAAAAATGAGTAACCGTAAAAATTTTAGTTTCTGCCGAGAGAAATTTGAATGCGTGGCCATTAAGTAATTATATAGAGTATTATTTTACAAATTTTGGGAACAGTGCTTTCATAAAATAACTGACTAAATATATTGAAATATATTTGAAGAACGTTTGAAGCAGCATACCTATATTTATAAAAAAAAAACTAAACATGTGCATTAACGAACACTTTGGGAAATGTATAACGAATTAACAATACTAACATAAATTAGTGCTTTTGGGCACTGCAAATTTTCGAAAGCATGTTGCTATCCAGTTTTTTCATATTGTTTAGTAAAATATATAGGGTGTCCCAAAATTCGCGCAAGATGTGATTTCAGCGCAATTTCTGTATTAAAGTGTCACCAATGGAAATAAAAAGAGTGTGAAAAATGCCAATTCAGGGCTAATAAAAATTCAGCATTACACAATAGAACAACGAAATTTCATTGTGGAACAATATTTCAAAAATAACGTAGGTTTGATTCGAACAAATTCCTTCAAAGCGATGAAGCTCATATACATTCACTTTAATCACTTCTTTGGTAATCGCAATTTCGGTTTCAGATAACCCAAGTATGATTGCCGAAAAACTAAGTAATTCATCCACAACGTGTCATTGTTTAGTGGGGATTTTGCGTTGGAGGCCACGTTAGACCATGCCTTTTTTGTTTTTAAAATGGGGCTGGCCAAGTGGTTACTTTTACTGGTGCTCGGTGGGTGTGCTGTGTAATTTATGTTTCAATACAAAATTTTATTAAAAAACACTGTGTTTCCTACAAGTACTTAATTCAAATGTTGCGTAAATTTTGGGATACCCTTTATAATTATGTATGTAAAAAAATAAAATGGTTCGATGGCTAAATGGATTTCATGATACTGGTTTTCAATACATTCCTAATTACAAGCGCACGTTACCGAGTGTTCCCTTTTACGTATATTTTTTTTAGTTTTTGAAAGCATATACTTAGTTCTGCTTTCCTAACAGTATAATCTAGTCATATTTATGCATATATTTATGATTTTTTGGTGAATAACAATAAATGTTATCAATTACTTGTAACGTACATGCATGTTGAAGTAATGCTAAGATAGGTATACGTAATATGGCTTTGGAGAATTGATACCAAAAGATCCACATTGAACAGCACAACCGCTCTTAGAAACAACTTTTCCTTTAATTTTTGAATGTTGCAGGGTCCAGAAATCAAATCTGGGTTCTTTTATGGAATATTTATCTCCCTCACCGCATTTGCGACGGTAAATCTGAGCTTTATAACTACATCGACGTACTGCGACAAATTAAGGTACCGCGGCTGCGTTGGATTGGCCATGCCATACAAATAGGTGTGAGTGATTAAGGCGTGAATCTATCTTATTAGTAGAAGAAGAAGAGGAGAGTCTCCTCTACGTTGGAAGGACCAGGTGGAGAGTGATTTTAACACGGTCGAAATCGCATGATGATTAATGGAGAAATATAGTTATATTTACTTATAATTTTTATATCTGCCACCACAGATATCGAATTTCCTGTAAAATTGGAAATTTAATTTAAAATTTGAAATGCTCTACTTTTTTTATTTTGTGAAAGACTAAAAGCTCAGTTAGTCCAGACTTAACTTAACTTAACTTAACTTAACATAACTTAACGTAACTTAACTAAACTTAACCTAACCTTAACTTAACTTACTCTGGCTTTATTTGGGTACAAGTAAAGCACATTCGAATGTAAAGCTGCTATTTTCGCCCAAGCTGACTGATGCAATTTTCGAAGGGGGTATTATGTCATTGAGGTCGAGCATAATCCAGACCATGGGAGATGTGCTTATTGAAGGTGACTTCAATAGCAAATCGCCGGAGTGGGGCTCGCATAAGCTAGATAATAGTGGAGCTTTGCTATCAGATTTTATGGCGTCTTTAAAGCTCATGGTGTTTAATGAAGGAAATATACCAGCGTACCGTAGAGTAAACTTTGCCTCCGTGATTGACGTTACATTCGGGTCTCAGAAGAGGTTTCAAATTTGTAACTGGAATGTACTCGATGAAGACAGTTAAAACGATATCTAGTCAAGGCTCGAAGTCCAGATAGGACAAACCAAACGTGGAACCAGTGAAAGAGGTGGATTTTGACCAAGGCTAATATAATGGTACACAAAATGAATGCAATAAAAGCGGAACCGTATATAGAATATATTCAAAACCTGGTAAGAAAAGTTTGTAACAGTGAGCCAGTGAGTGGAAGAAATCGGAGCAAACCCGTCTATTCGTGGATCACCGAGATAGCTGTTTTGTGAAAAACATATCTTACCGGGCGCAGAAAAGCTACCAGAAATTCAGAAAATCGCGAGTGAAAAGATTTCTACAAAAACTGCAGAAAAAAACTCAGAAAAGCCATCAAAAAGAGTAAGTCGCAAAAATGGAAAGAGCTGTGCAATTAAGTCGACAATGATCCTTGGGAAAATCCATACAAAATAATTAGTAAAAAATTGGCGCTTTCAAACCAACTTCCGGTATTAAAAATATCCAACGGGTGGAGATAATCGTTTCATCTCTGTTCCCGACGATCGGGAAGGTAAGGGAAACTGTCATCTTACCTGAAGAGGACAACAGTGTCATCACCAGATGCCAAATTACTTAATCCATGTAAAGCACCTCGACCTGATAAAATCCCAAATGAGATAGTTAAAATGTGGGTGGAGTACTGGCCTAAGATCCTAATGGATACTTTTAACAAGTGTCTGAAAGAAGGAATTTTTCCAAAATAGTGGAACTGCCAAAATCTTGTGCTTTTATTAAAGGGAAATAAACCACTTGGTCTGCCATCGTAGCATAGACCATTGTGCATGTTACACATGATGGGGAAAATGTTCGAGCGCCTGCTTGTTTCCAAACTGGATTATTGGCTATAGGGCCGGGGCGGACTTTCTTTAAAAAAACCAAAACGGGGTTCGGAAAGGACTTTCGACTATCCATGCTATAAAAAGGGTTGTTGATATAGTAACTAATACTATCAGGCACTCGCAAGGTACTGAAGAAAAGGCTAATATATCTGAACTAGTTTATATAGCACAGGAAGGAGACCCTCGTTCACATTCCAATATAGCGCCAGAGTATTTTTGCTTCTTATACTTGTGAGCAAATTTTTACTTCTACCTGCTAGTGCCTACTAGAAAAGTAAAAAAAAAACAAGTTGTTTTGAGCAAATAGCTAGTGTTTAGAAGGCTGCAAGGCCATATTTTCGCAAACACTGGGCATTTAAATGCAGTTAAAATATTTGATCTGATAATTAATTTTTTTTAAATAACCCAGGTCAACAATTTCAGAAAAAATTTTTGGTTCCGGGATATCGTTAGTGGTTTGTTATAAGATGTGTATTGACAACACTAAACATAATTTTTATTTATTTTTTCCTACATTTTATCCTATGATTTATTGGCCGCTTGTTATAAATATACAATATTATTTTTTCCTACGTGTAGTTTTCGAGATATCGCCACATAACGGTTTTTGATTAAAAAAACAGGTCGATCATAAACATATCTAATATATATAGAATCCGTTAACTGATCAACACATTTAAACATATAATGAATCAAATGAAAGGTAATTAAATTTGCTATCTTTCGTTCATAATTCGTTTCTAATTTAAATTACAAGTTTTTGAGATATTTACAAAGAATACCAACAAGTTTTTTTTTTGTAAAAATGGGAAAATTTTCTATTTGTATTGTTAAAATTATATGGGAAAACTCAAAACTAACATCTTTACAAAAAATACAAGGCACAATTGAAAAAAAAAATCGACACAAAAAATTAAAATTATTCGCATGAGAATAAAAAAACTCATTTTAAGGTCAACAATTTTAAAAACAATTTTTGGTGCCTGTTTATTTTTAACAATATATGTAAATTGAAAATTTTACTATTTTTCCAAATTTTTTTTTTAATATTTGTAAATACATATTTCAAAAACATGTAATTTTAATGAAAACTGAATTATGAACTAAATATAGCAAATTTAATTACCTCACATTTAATATATCACATGTTTCGATCGGTTTTTTCTTTAATCAAAAACCATTATTTGGCGATATCTCGAATCGGTAGAATATTAGGGTGGAAAAGAATTACAGCTGCTCTGCACCAAAACCAGTGTTGATAAGTGTAATCATTATTCTTCTTCTTCTTCTTCTTGTAATCATTTCTCATCTGAAAATCGATGCATTTATATTTGAGCGCAATTAAAATATTGATTAAAATATATAAATGTAAAATATGTATCGTCAGCATCCCTATTTAAAAGTCTTCGTGGTGTTCATAAAGACCTCGACATTCTAGACAAGGCCAATTTAGGCAATACATATCAATAGAATATCAAACAATAAATATGTACCATCATTGACTATTAATTTTCACCATTTCGTTATCAAAGGTATTATTTTTTACCTAAATATTTTTTTTAAAGAAACTCAAGACTATTTCGTGTGTAAAAGGACACTCGGTAACATTGCTATGATGATTACTCTTATGAGCTATATCTATTTAATAGGGCTGCGTAATTTAAAATCAATCTAAAATGTTTTTAAATCCGTTATTAATTAAGAAGTCCATTCGATTTGTGTTCGTTCGGTTCTTTAACCAAATAAAAAATAAATATTAGCCGCATTCAATACGCCTCTTCTCTGCTTGCTTGAGTTCATACCTGCTAGCTTAACGAAACATTTGCATGTGAAAGCAACAACAAAGTTAGCTAGCAGCGATGAACCACGGCGAGTTTGGTTGTGCCTAATTATTTTCATTCGTTTCGCCACTTGCCAAATGTTGCCGAATCGAATGCGGCTTATATTATTTAGTATTTAATGGAACTTTTAATTCAGAAATCAATTTTATTTTGGATTTGTGCTCTGACTAATTCTAAATCACGCAGCTCTGCTATTTAACTAACTTAAATAAAGAGAAAAAAATTTAAAACTTCCAACTACAAATCGAAATTGAAATATTAAAAGAAGGTGTTTACTTTGTATAAATATCATTCGCGTGAAAGGAATTAATAGAACGCTCTTAATTTATTCAATTAACTAATTGAAATCTATAACGATTTGCAAGTAAATACATATATCAAAAACTTACAATAAACATATATGTATGTATAAGCCTACAAATTACATGTGGTGTTGCTGGGAAACAAAAGAGTACGTGTATATGTATGTACCTATTTATGAAGGCTAAACTTGTATTTTCAGTTTCGGTTCAAGTTTAGTGAACAAGGGTTTTATTTTGTTTGTTGATGGTGGATAAATTTATGGAACATATATTGAAAATTATGCTCAAGTAAACGCTTATTAAAATAATGACTGTTGTTCAGAGAAAGAAATGTAAAATGAAACGAGAAATTAATGATACAGAAACAATGATACATTTTATGAAATTCCAGAAAAATTGTAACAAAATTTTAAAGAGTGTACTTGGAATTTTGAATGCTATTATAATAAATATTATAACACGTGGCAAAGCAAGTATTTTTGCGAATAACCGCATACTGCAATGAAGGGCAGACTTAGTAACTTCATTTTATATTGACTATACATTCTATATGCTTATGATTTAGTTTGTGCAAGTGTGTTAAAAGTTACTTGTATGATTTTTTAGTAGATCATAAAAACGTCTAAAACAAAAGGGTAACAGACTAATGGTTCCAAAACAAAAATACAATTAAAATTTTTTGACCCTGTTTTCTATAAAAGTTTTACGCAAAAAAGCATTGCCTTTGTACATTAGAGCAATCTTACATACGTATAAGCGAATAAATATGTAGTTAGCTGTGAGTCGCATATGTTTCAACAAGATTTTTTTTTACGTTAACAGCAAGAAAGTTTGGAAAAGTTTCGATCACGAAAACGATTTTGCCGCAACACACAGCTTTAAATGCGACAATTGTTTTGGTGTTAAAAGAAAAAATAAAAGTGTAAATATATATTTTTTTTGCTGAGAGCAATGAAGTTAAAATTAAAATTCTGCAAACACTAATTATCAAAAACAAAAGTAACCAATATTTCAAATTAAAGTGTAATTTAATAAGCGCGTGTGATGCGTGTAAAAGTGAGTAAACTATTTTCTCAGTGTAGTTAAGTTTTTTATAGCGATTCAAAAGTAGTATTTTAATGCAGCTAAATTTTTGTTGTAAAGTTAAAAAAGTTTCTAGACATTGCTAGTTTATGTAGTAACCTGAAAAATATTATTTAATTTTAAATTCGGCGGTAGAGCTGTAAAAGATTGCAACTCAATGACTGGGCCTAAGAACACTGCAATCAAATATTTCAAAATTTTTGACATTTCAAATAAGTATTGGAGAATCATTTTATGACGACACGTTTCAGACGGTTCGGTTATCCGTTTGTGAATTCCTTGGGTTTTTCCACTTGCAAGAATTGACGCTTTCCGTAATTAATATCTCACTTTTTGTTTATTTTCTATTCTACTTTTCTAAAGAGTTGAACGAATTCAAAAAATTTTGTTCGTTACGCCCTCCGTTCTCTGCATTTTGTTCACCCTATTCCCTCCTACCGAGCTAGATGTCTACTTATTAATCTTAAGTCATTGG
>JAPVRG010287527.1:0-19672 GCA_029783565.1 Rhagoletis cerasi
TTTTTACTTTAATTGAATTCACTTCCTTTTAGCTTGCAACTTGTATAATAGTCACAAGATTTAGTACATGCTTTGAAAAGAAAATGCAAGCACAAAGTAAGCATGAAAAGTCAAATGGATTATGCTTTTCATTGAGTCCATTGAAAGCTGGTCGAACAAAAGGTCAAAGCGAAATTTGCAGAGGTCAACAGAAAGAAAAATCCATTCTCGACGACACACACCCACACGCGCGCTGGATTAGAAAAGGGGAGCGGAAATGAACAAAAGTCAATTGAGATCACGTTAACAGATTTATGTAAAACCACAGGGACCACAACAACAAGAGCAAGAGCAACAGCAGCAGTCACAATCGAAGCAATAACCATGAAAGAAGTTAGTGCAAGTGAAGTGAATTGTGTTTTTGTGGTTACACACAAATATAGCTATAGTTAATACTTATTTCAAACGGTACATAGCATAGTAAATATGTAATATGTACAAGCAAATTACTACAAATCGTTCGCACAAATAAGCGATTTATTTAGATTAAGCAATTTATTTGCCTATTTCGACGGCACGAGCCCACTACAATAAAAGCGTAAAAGTGGTTGTTTTGCAATTTCTGGTGGTGATGGCCAGCAAAGCCAGCTCAAAGGGCAACGGAAATACTTTGTGGGCTTAAAAGCACAAAAGCGTTAATCTAGCGTTATTTCACTGCTATTGAGCATAGATATTCCATACAATCAGACATACATACATACATGCACAAATAGTAATGTCTTGGGACTGATGTAGCTTGCTTATTTATAAACATAATATGTATAGCAAATCTTCGTTGGATTGTCTGTATTTGCGAAAAAATCTTAATGAAAATCCTATAAAATTCATCATTGACACGCACACGCGAATGTATGTAATCAAAGTAACTCTGTATGTATGTAGATGTGTGCCTTTGCAACCACTAAACAGGCTAATAAGGCAACTTATGTGTGGTAATGAAGTGCAGCAAAGTTAAGGGGATAGTAGAAGAAGAAGAAAATTTGAATTCTATGTAGCTTAACTTTTCGATAGCAAAAGACGAATTAGTTTGACTTTATTCGACATATCACCCTCTCACTCTCAACGAAAAACATAGTAAGTATAGATTGATAAGGCTAGAGAATAGATTCCGCCCCACACATAGACCAATATAGGCTCCAAGTGGTAAAATATGGCACAACGAAATAGATAAATAAATCGGTTAAAATGGCTACTAACTTACTGATACAAAAAAATGTAAAGGAAATACTGGCAAATTAAATCGAGACAATTTTTGATACTTGGGTGGGAAACGAAATCGATATATACATACATTGACGTTAAATTTTCGATAATTTCCGAGAAAAACATCTATAGCAATTTAAAAATGAATAAATTCGTAAATATTTCGATAACTTAATCGATATTAATGAATTTATCGATGAAAATATCAATATGACGTTAAAAATTCCGATAAAAATATAAAAAAAAATTAATATTAATGAATAAATCGATGAAAATAATAATACCGAAAAATATTCGATAATTTTTTTCGATAAAAAATCAATATATCTTTAAAACATTATCGACAAATATGTTCATAAAAAAAGGGTGTATCAAAATCTACGCAAGATTTAAGTTAAATAGAAAACACAGGCAACTTGGGCGCCATCTTGCGGTGAAATTTAGAGTTTTAGGCTCAATCAACTATTTATTGGTTGACAAAAATAAAGATGAAAATACCTATAAGTGTAATAGAGCCTCATTATCTTTAAATCGCCGATAAAAATATCGATTATAACGATAAGTATATAATTAATCGTATCGGTTAATCTAAGAAATAAAATTTGTAATTCAAACAAAATCTATAACTTTATGAAATTGACAAACTGATTTAACGTCAAACTGTGCGAATTCGGCTACAATGGATTACGTTGCTCCTCAGGTCCATTTTAATCCATCCCTACACCTACAATTTGATTATCAGTCCTTATTTCTCTCTCATTCTGGTCTCCAATTCCATCCTTTCTTACTTATTGCTGATTAAGGAGCCATTCACATTCCCCTAATTCAAGATAGCCCGTGCCTTGCTGAGAGGTTTGCAGTCGGGGCACTCAGACTGACGCCCCTCCTTGATACATACCCGTCTCGTGGGATTTCTGTATGAATAACAAAAACAAAGATAAATAAAAAACAAAAACAGACGAACAAACCAACGTTCTCTTATACCGCAACACAGCAGGCGAATCAGCTCGAGCCGATTATCGAAAACGCTGGACGCCAGGTAGCAACAACAACAACGTCGATAAAAGTCCATCGAAAAGACGGCAAAGGTAATAAAGTCGTTAAATTGAGACCGCCGAAAACGCACCACTAAAAGGAAGGAATGTCGGGAGCGAGTGGGCTCTGAGTTTGCTTCGGCATTCACCGAATTGGTAGCGCAAGTCTCGAGGAGTACTGGATTGACATTTGGACGATTTCTAAAATTTGGTGTTATTAAAAAGCACATCGATTTGAGTGGCGTGTGGGCTTAATGATACTTTCGCTTTCTTGGCGAAGGTTTAACGGCACACGGGGCCATGCAGAGGGTTCCAAATCAGGGTGAGGCCGGTGAAAAGAAACGGGATTCTGCGGTGAATATTTAGTCCCCTGTGCGTTAATACGGAAAAAATTAAGTGCAGGTTAGAAGGGGTGGTGACTGAAAATATCAGGCAGATATAATATGAAGCCTGGCGCAAATATACATACACAGCCGGGCTGCCATTTGCAATTACTTTTGCGTTTTGCGTTTTCGTAAAAGTCGTACGTTTTTATTTTTCTGTGCTGTTGAATTCGCAAATTTTTATTATCGATAAGTTCCATTCTTCACTTTGTTTCTGGTATTACATACCGATTATTTGGAAAAATTAATCGATTGATCGACTGAATCAGATCGCAAACAGTTGTTGTTTCGGCAATTTTTCTGCAGAAAAATTTAGGGTGTGGGCCGTAAATATTTAAATGAGAAATAAATTAGACCTAATTTTTATTTTTAAGCACGGAAAATGTATATTAAGAACTTCTATTAATAAATAAAAACTGTCCAAGCTTTTATAAATCGGTTATTTAAGCGTGCGACGTCATTTACTTTTCGAAAATGTGAGCTCGGCTGATAGTATATGTATTTAAAATGTTTTTTTTTTCTTCAAAGTGGCTGCCGGTTGCTAACGGCCAGGTGAAATTAACATAAAGTAAGCCAAAAACTAAAATCCAACTAAAATATTTGATTATGTTGAATATTTTATTTGACTGAAAAAATATTAAAATATAAAACCGAGTAGCTCTGTAATAGGACTTATTTCATTTTGGACTGACAAATGTGAATGAAATTCGACAAGAACGGAGTTTAATACTTTAGTCGAGCAATAAATTGAATCTGCTCAAAAATGACGCATTGAAAAACGAAAACTGAACAATGTAGACTGAAAAAAGTAGTAAAAATGCTTTGAAAAAATCACTGCTGTAAAATAAATTGAATTAAGGCACCAGACGAACTTGCGAACTATCCATTCCTGTCACTTGCCTTTCTGAGTATCTTCGAGGAGTTTTTCTTAAGTTCTAATACCGCAAACACTTTTGCACGATGACCACTTACAAAGCAAAGGAAATGAAGTGCGAAAACCACACGCATACTAATGCGACAGCAACAAAAAAAGGAATACTTTGATAGAAGCATACATTTGGGCGTCTACTCAAGCGTACACTCGCAAACGTATTCATAAGTTGGTGCGAAAGTACATACATAAATATGTATGTTCATATGTATGTATGAATATTGATGTGTTTGGGCAGGATTTTTTTTTGTCAGAGATGATAGTGTCGCATTAGCCGCCTGCCTGCATGTGACAGAGTGAAAAAAGTCTTAATGCGACAATTTTCGGTATAGAAAATTGGCAATATACATACAATACTCTGAAAAGCATACATTCATTGGTACATACATATGTCTTGATGTATGTTAAGATATTGATCACACGAAACTTTTAGTTGCGCCATTTGGCTGGACAACTGTCACGTAGAGCTGAGGTTATGAAGTGAACTGATGGTTTTTTACTAGGAGTTTAGTAGCAGAACTGAAATCGATAGTGATTCTCAAAGTATAAAAATCCTTTAGGAATATTTCAAACACAGAATAGTGATATTTTGTTGAGTTTTTAAAAGGGATTTTGTGCTCGATATACAAATGTAGGTTTCAATAGGTATCATTATCGATATATTTATCGCTATAATTTTAACATTATTATCAAAACGAAAATAGGAAATAGCTATCTCAAGCTACAAAATACCGATACATTTATCGATATTATCAGTAGATTGTATCGATATATTACCGATATGATGTCTTCGATATATTACCGATGTCGACTTCTATGTATTATTGATAAGTCGTCTTCGATGTTTAATCGATAAATCGTGGTCGATATACATATTATCGATAAATCGTATTCGATATATTATCGATAAATCATCATTGACATATTTACCAAAAACCGTAACGGCATGTTTCTCAATATTTATTGATCGATTATAAATTTTTCCCTATTTAGTCTGTTCCAACATTTCCTGAACTAAAACCTGTGGAGCTGTCAAACTACAAACTTAGGGAGTAAGAGTGAGAGTAGCAAGGTACAAGAAAAACTTCGTACTTAATCCTGAATTTCCATTCTGGAAACAGCTGCTTTGTTACTCTCACGACTCTCACGAGAGTCTTCCCAGGTACAGAATTCTTGGGTACGGGAATGACTTTGGACTAAATCCTGAAAGAGCCTGCAAATCCTAGACGTTCTGGAACGCACTAATTGTTTTCCAATTACAGTTATTTATTCTCATTTTCTATCGTTCAGATTTCTTACCGGACATCTTCGCAATTCAATCACAACCCTCAATAAACGCATCAATGAATATTTCCCTTCAGTCTGCGCCAAATAAGGCCTTTGTTGATGAAAATACTGTCTGAAAAGAGGAGCAAATGGCTAATAAAAAATTACCAAGAGCAATTTAGCAGAAAAATAGTTAGGAAAAAACTGCTGAAAGTAATATTTCCGAAACGACATGTGTAGTATACATTCGTTAGTACTCAGCTCAAATATTCAGGCAACACAAATGCTACAATAGAGCGGTAATCAAGCGAATATAAGATTGGCCACGAAAGAGGTTAATGGCGGGAAAAGAAATGAAGATATTTCTTAACAAGAAAGTACATAAAACCTGAAATATGCACACCACCGCCCACCTCATCTAGAGAATGGCTGCACCACGCAAACAATGCTGACAATTATGGAAAAATTAAAATCCATTTCATTAGCTTCGCCAATGGTGAAAAACGGCAAACAATAAATGCTTTCCCTTGTAATTTAATTTTAAATTATTCGCGAATTTTTAATTCGCAAATTGGCAGCACAGCGGCGCCGTTGAGCGAGGAGTAGACAATAAGATTAATAAGCCACCACGCCTACGACCTACCAGCCAGTGTCAGGACACTCCCAGTGTGGATTAAACGAACCTCTATCGCAGAAATGAAGTCGGGGCTTTTGGCACCTAACGTGATTGCCATTCGCATATAATTTGCATACGATTCCCAAGGATAAGTGAGCGCCAGGAATTTGTATGTATGTGTAAATGCATGTAGACGTACGATAGGTGGAGCCATAAAAAAGTGACGAGCGGGCTAAGCAATTAAAATGTTATGTGCACCAATGAACCCAAAAGACCAAGGACAACGCCAACAATCAACCATACCACGGCGATGAGGTGAATAAATGAATGGCGGGCGCGCCGAATGAGGAGTTGGTAGAGTGTGAGCGATGCAAATGAAAACAATTGGCTTATCAATTTGCATACTGAGTAGGCATTCGAGAGGGACATTGGAAAAACAATTTTTGTAAATGCGTATGTACGAGTATGTTCACTGTTGGAAAATGTTTCATCGAGCTTAAAGCACACTTGCAGGCTGTAAAAGTAAATGATCAAGTTCAAAGATACCAAAATATTCAAATTTTGCTGTATTGAATGACAATCAAATTGAATAGGCCACAAAATTAGAGGCACTAAAATTTAATAGCAAACAAAAGCAATTAAGTACAAGGGAACATTTTTGAAAATTAAGTTAAAGTAGAGAAGTATTCGATGTCATCAAATTAAAATAAATTGAACCTAGAAATGCAAATTAATACAAAACAAGTAATTTTTAAAATAAAATAAAACCGACCTCATTTCTCATATAAAAATTTAGGAGAGCCGTTAATTTTTCTTGATCGAATTACCGAAACTAAATCAAACTAGCATGGGACCATACTTGAGGTACCACCCACCTTTGCTATAAAAAAAAAATATCGAAAACTCTTCACGTGGTCTAAAGTTTTCCGGTAACATTCATAAAAAATAAAATATGCCGACGAATTGATAACCTCCTAATTTTTTTGAAGTCGTTTAATAAAACAAGTAATTTTTAAACAAAAAATACAACCGGCTTCAATTCCCATATACAAATTTAGGTGAAGTGGTTTTTTTTTTCATGATCTAATGATCGGATTTAAGCCAAATTAGAACGGGACCACCCTTGAGGCACAACCTTTTCAATAAAAAAGGAATTATCGAAAACGGTTTACGTGGTCCAAAGTAATCAGGTAACATACTTAAAAAAAAATATTCCGACGAATTGAGGTCGGTTAATAAATTAAAAATAAAAAATTTAGGAAAAACTCAAACACACGAATAAACAAGCGATGGCACCGTAGTCCAGTTATTCGGAAAATTTAAATGTTAGTTAGTTGACAGTAAAAATAGCTGCAAACAAAGGAATTCCGGTGGCGCTGAAGACCTTGTTAAAATTCAATTCATTTTGGAAAAGCTGTATGTTAGTTGGTTGAAAACAAATAGTTTTGGGAGAATATACCAGAAAGGCACGTAATACTTGACATGTACTTTAAACGTTCCGCGTGGACAAATGGTTATTATTCTTCCTTTTTTGACGCAATATCCACCTGGTCTTTCCATCGAAGAAGAGGCCTCCCTCTTCCTCTACTTCCAGCAGCGGGCTCCAACATGTACATATACTTCCAAAATATTTTTTTCGAATACTCCAAAAAAAAAAGAAATAATGCTTAGTGCATCCAATATGCTACGGTTGAGGAGCAAGGGTACAGAAATCTGATAACAAAAATAATTCAAACTGATATCTCCCAGGAAATTTCATTGAGGAAGGCTTACAACCTTCCATCCTAATTATGTCTGTCTAAGGTTGAGATCAATGCAATAAATATGGCAGCGAAATTGGTAAGCATCATGAACGCGGTTTCCTTGAAATAATAAAGCTATTGTCAAGGCCTTTCAAACGTCCCAAATAGATGCAAATGTGTTCAGGAATTTGGAAGAAACCTACAATCTTTACAGTATCACATCAGTAACTGAGAAGTGCCTAATCAACAGAAAAAGCTAAACAATTAGCGAAAGTGGAAATATTATATTGATTAGACATGGCCGCTGTGGTGTAGTGGTAAGCAGGGCGCCCTTCCACTTCGCAGGCCTGGGTTCAAGCCCTGGTCAGAGCAACGTCGAAAAAAATTTATATAAAAGGTTTTTTCTTAACAGCGGTCACCCCTCGGCAGGCAATGGCAAACCTCCGAGGGTACTTCTGCCATGAAAAAGCTTCTCATAAAAATATAATCGCCGTTTGTAGTCGGCGTAAAAGTGTAGATCCCTTCCCTGTGTGTGCCAACAAATTGGAGGAGAAACACTGACATAATGTGTAAGCGCCAATCTATTATTTATTATTATTACTACATTATTACTATTATTATTAAGGAAAGTATTAAAAAACTTCTACCAAAAAGTTGAGCTCATAAAATCATGAACCAAAGCGCCACCTACTTAATATGGGCTTAAAACCGACAAATGCACCTGGTGCAGCAAAATGAAGATGGCTTCTTTGTAGCTGCATATATGTACATATAACTACATACATTTTTATGCAGCTGCAACAAGCCATATTTAAAAGTAAAGTCGCGTGTAAAGTAATAAAAGTTAAGCCTTCGGAACAAAGAAGGTGCCACAAAAAGGCGGACGCACATGTCTTATCGCCAGTCTGGTAGTTTACATCTAAGAAAAATTAAGAAAGCAAAAGCGGCGCCAACTTCAGAATTGGTATCGCCATATGAAACGCCTTACTTACATTCTCTTCTACCAACCTTATTACTTTCAATTGCACTTTACTCCTTACGCCACTTAACGTGCTCCCATTACATACAAGCGATGGAGAAAAATGGCCAACAATGTTGCAGGGGCAAGCCTTTCAATATGCCAAGAGGCAACACAACTACTTTTCACCTGGCCTGTCTACAACTTTTTTACAACAACTGACGTCTCCAATTGGAGCATAGAGCGTGTGTAAATTAAATTTTCTATGTTATGCTTTACTCAGTTGGTAAAAAAAAAACAACGAATTAAATTGCTAGCGGTCCTTTCACTGGCTACACATTTTTTGTAAGATTTTAATTTAAGTTAGATATTTTTTGTGTGTATGCGAGTGTGTGTGTGTGTGTGTGTGTAAGTGAAGAAACCCAGTGAAAGGAAAGTCTGAACAACTTATTTTGAGACCTGTGAAGGAAAACACATCAAACCAGTCTGAAATGGTTTTAGAACAAGGCTCATTTGGTAGATAAGGGCACACGAGGATTCCAGGGACCAAAATAACTGTTATCGCGAGTTTACAAATTGAAATTATTTTGGATTTCGCCGATAAGAGTTATAACCTAACGTTCACTTTTTACATTGCTAGACAATAGTTATTGCTCAATGCTTATGTTTATTTTTACGTTGCTTGCAAACAGTTATCTTCCAACACTTTTTTTTACGTTGTCTGATAGTTATGATTTAGGTTGTAAGATAAGGATATTGACGAAAATGGAGATGGAGAAGAACATAAATATGATGAAAGTAAAAGTGAGAGGGTGAAATAACTGGTATAAGAAAGCGGTTAAATAAATGTTGGGCAATAACTGTTATCAAGAAACGTAAAAAATAAACGTAGGGTTATAACTCTTACCGGCGAAATAAAAAATATTTCTCAACTAATAACTGTTATGGAGCAACGTTTTTGCGATAAAACTTATAACTGTTATGTCCCTGGAGGTTTCTAATTTTAAAGAAATGTCTGTCTTAATAACAGTACTCAAGCATGGAAAAGTCACAGCCAGCTTAAATTCACTCCTTGGCGTTGCCGCTGGTTGGAAAACTATGGTTTGCCTACTTTCGTTTGCTCTTTCGAGAAAGACAAACCTTATAGTGTAATTGCTGCTACTTGCAGCTTCAATGTTGCATTGTCAACATTTGTTTTTTTTTCATAATTTTTTATTATAATTTTTTTTTACAGAGAACGCTATTCCCTAAAGCGCTACACTTTTTTACCAGCTGTACGCTTTTTCACCGCCACTATTTTTAATTATATTTTAAAGTTATAAAAGGTTTTAGCTGAGGTTTTACGCTGGCATATCACACACACGCTAACAAACATAGCATGCACACGCAAACAAAGTTCCGAAAGACACGACAGTTTTTGCGAACTCACTTAATTGCCAGCGCGGCGTATCCTTTGCACCTACAAAAACGTACATAAATACATATGTAAGTACATACATGCATAGAAACACAGTTATTTCTAAGTGTGCATGCCTCAAATTCTAATAGCTCTCTTCCTTCACCCTAGCAGCTCCCACATTAACCACACCACACTACTTATTATTTTCTGCTCAGCCCCAGCCGCAGCCACAGTTGCGCTCTCCTTACTGGTGTTACGAGTATGTACCCTTCTGGCGGCTGTCGTTATCGTCGCTGCTTTGCTGTTAGTTTTTAATTTAATTAATTGCTTTTAAGCTTCATATTTCACATTTACTTTAGAAAATAAGCTGACGTTGCAAAAGTGTTTAAGCGCGCTGGAGTTTTCTTTTTTTCTCCCTTTTCAAGTTGACAGGACACACCTGTCTTTGGGCTCCAATATAAACGCCACGGGAATAAACTTCAATACACAAGTATCTGCTGTGTAAATATTGTGAAAATTCATTGTTGCAAATGTAAGCGACAGCAGCAGTTACTCCATTGCAGTGACATCTGTACATTCGTATTATCTACTTAAACATATTGTATTTCCTATTAATTTGCCAAGCAGGGACAATATCCGCGTAATTATTGTCAGTGGGTGCGCAGGTGAGCGGCATTAAGTTACTAAGTTCTTGAGAAAATAATTATTGAAATTTTCAGTGAATAACAAAATGTTCGGTAACCTGAAGAAATAAATTTGGATTACACGCATGGCTATCGCGGTTTCAGATTGATAACATTTATCATTTAACGATACTTAGCAAAATGTGTCGATATTTATCAATGTCTAACTATATTTATCGATTGGGTATTATTGGAAATTGATTGAGTTATAAAATAAATTTAATCAATTAGTTTATTAATTAATTAATTTTAATCAAAATTTAGTTATTGAAATTTATTAAATTACTGAAATTACATATATCTAGCTATCGATAGTTATCGAAATTTATCGAGACATAAAACTTAACGAATTACGTTTTTCGAGTTATCAAAATTTATTGAATTAACTAAATTTATTGAGTTATAGAAATTTTTTGTGTTATCGAAATTTATTAAGTTAATGAAACTTATGCAGCTATGAACATTTTTGGGTTATCGAAATTTATAAGGTCATATGAATTTTTAATTAGTTTTCGAAATTAATAGAGATTTCAAAGTTTATCGATCTATGAAATTTACTGAGTTATCTAAATTTATGATAGTTATCAAAATTATCGACTTATCATCATTTATCGAATTGTCGAAATTTATCGTGCAATCCAAATTTATCAAGTTATCGAGTTTATGGAACCATTGACTTTATTGGGCTATCGAAATATATCGATAGTTATCGATACATAAAAATTTACCGAGCTATGAAAAAAGCATTCAGTTAATCGAGTTATCAAAATTTACGGAATTTTCGAATTTTAAAAATTTTCGGAGTTATCGAAATTTTAGAGTTATCAAAACTTATCGAATGATATCGAAGAGTAAAATTATCGCATTATAAATTCTAAGAAGTATCGAAATATATCGAAACTTAGAGATAACTAACGATAATTATCGATAGTTACCGAAACCTATAGAATTATGTAGGAATTTATCAATAGTTTCATCGAAAGTCGATAAGACCTTATAAGCAATGTTTAAAAAGTTTATGGGGCGGTAATTGGCGCTGATAACAGAAGCCCGAACCCTCCCTCCCTTCTTGAGGATTGTCAGTGGTACATCAAGATTCCAATCTTCGGTCATTTAATTGCGCTTTAAAGCTGGTACATGCGTCCGACCAACTCCTCGCCACCCGCTTTGAACAGCTCAGCCGGTAATCCCACGACTCGCTTGAGCTTGTTTGCGTTGTGCGTTTTTCGGCATCCAATAAGTCATTCAAAAGCGTTTAGAAATGTGGCTTCTATATCTCAAATATACTTTCGATGTCTGCTACCAGATTTCCATCTTCGGCTCTGCAAAAATGAACATCGATGTTTAGGCCAATATTTCTGATAAAATATTCGAGCTACATTCCTGTCTAGTTGCTTCCCAAGCTCTTCGTCTTTCTGTCTCTCTTTTCTTCAACTTCAAAAAGTCTTTTTTGCTCCTTTTTTCCGGTACTCCTCAATTGTCGCGCGCGTCGCCATTGGTTGCAGGGTGGCTTGAAACGTTGCATTTTGCTCTCATACCAGTTATTTGCGCAGTGGAAAAAGTGATTGGGAGATGGAATCCCACTGTTTACTTATACCCAGGCCATGATATGTAACTGCATTAAGCAGGACTTAAAGCGGATATGCCTGACGACTTGAATTTAAGTGTGCAATGTCCAGTCTATAATCAGCACGGGAACATCGTAGCGCTAGTGAGCAGGTTTGAACTTATCACTATGGATTTGGACTTTCTCCATGTGGAAGAGGCTTTCGAGAGGACAAAAAAGAGTTTCTTATACTTCGTGGATTCTGAGTGCTTCGCCAGATGAAAGACTAAAATACAACTTTACTTAAGCTTTTATACTTAAGAAATTATTGTCAATATTTATATTAAAAATATCTGCTCAAAATTTTAACTTCCCAAGAAAGTTCACAAAGTCACAAAGACTATTTGCTAAATCAGTATTATTCGCTTAATGTACCAAAAACAGCGTAAGATATGTATCTGCAAAACTCGTGTGTATTCATAATTAAGTACAAAACACAAGCCAGCGAGAACGGAAATAGTGAATTATACGGGTGAGTGTGTGTCCTTTTATGAAAACGTGATTTCGCAAACTTTAAGCGAAATACAGAAGCTGAGCACTTGGCAGCTGAGCATTTGGCAGCCATGCATGAAAGAAGACAATTCATTCTGCTAGATATGTATTCTAGCGAGCAGGGACTCAAGTACGTACATATGTATTACCATAAGTACATACATACATGCATATGTTGGTGTAAGAATTGCTATATATCTTGCTTATCTCAACCTTTACTCAAGAAATTTGACAGTTGTCGTGACTTTTGTGGTGTACGAAAAATTTCAATTCAATTTTAGAGCGACGCCGCTAATGCAAAAAAGTTTTCTCTCCGGGAGAAGAACAAAAACCCCCAGAGAAGGAAAACACTTGAAGTGGAAAAGCAATGAAGAGAGGCGTTAATGTCTACAGCAATTAAAGTTTACAACAAGCATACGAGTCTATGCATACATTGAAAATATAATTATATAGAAATATAATTCCTGGATATTTATAGATGTGCTTATATCGCTAAACTGGTAAGGAAAAGAAAGCTTTAAAAAATTGTTTAAGGCGCTTATGAAATGTTCAATGAAATGAGGACAAACGGATGTAATTTGTACGGAATCATATGGATGGTTGAGTGGAGCAGGAAGCGAACAACACAATCGTGTTACATATATATATACATACATACAAATGAACATTTATTAACAAATGAATGTACGCTGGGGGAGAGCAATTAATGAAAGTAGAAGTTCGATACTTTTTAATGCCTGCGAGCAAGCAACGGCGAGTAGTGAATGAGTTACCCCATAAAGTTGCGTATACGCCATGGCTGCTATATGTAAACTTGCAATGAGTTGACAAAACAGGATAAGAAATAAAAGCAAAAGTAAGTACAGCGACAGTTGAAAATTTTACACACACATGCTGCATACGTACATATATAGTATAAATGTACATATTTATTTATGCATGTAATATTGAAGCATGTTTACATGTGTTTCGTCTGCTCGTCTGGCTGGCTGCTGCTACGCCCCCATCATTCACTCATGCACTCACTTATTCATTTAATATGCGTGTAAATCACATAAAAACACCAATATTCCATTTGGTTGCCTTGTACGTGCGGTAAAGTAGGCGAGGGAATGGTACGGAACGTGTAACGAATGGCGTTAACACAAAACACAGCTCATTTTTGCTTACTTATGCCACACATATACATTCTAGATACATACATATGCACATTAGGTTGCATCACCAAAAAAGTTGCGATATTATAAAATTTATTATATTGTAAGACCAAAAAAATTCGGGAAAATATTAGGACTAGCGTGAGCTGAACCGATTTGAAAATAGCATCAAAAATCTCATTATTTTGATTCCGTTGGCACATTTTTTAAACATTTTTATCTATCCTCTGGAAAGAATATTTTTAGAAACTAATTTTATTTATAAAAAACTCGACCTTTGGCAATATTTTCAAATTGGTTCAGCGCTTATAAATCTTAATATTTTTCAGAAATATTCTGGCAAAAATCAAAAAAAATATATAGTTATTTTTATAATTCCGATGGAAAACAGTACCGACTTTTTTTTTTTTTTATAGAGGGTGATGCAGCCTAATGTGCATACATTTATACACATCATGTAGCTGTGCTTTTTCGCTATGGTATTTCGCTTTAAAAAATTTATGAAGTAATTTGAGGCAAATTTTATTTACACTCGTGGTACATCCGATTATGCGCAACAAAAAAAATCGTACTTTTTAACTAAGTAAAACTTAGCAACACAAAACTTTCAAATCGCATAAATAAAAATAAAGTGCAATAAATTTAATTGAAACCAAACCTGCTGGACCGGATGTGGTGATGTCAGCCATGTTACAAGAGTCTTGTGTAAGCGAATATCCAAAGATGAAGACCTGGAGGAAAGTCGGTAAAGCTTTCACTTGAGAGGATAGTTGACTTATATAAAGGGTGTTCTTTAGAGTACAGAATTCCAAATTTAAATTAAATAAAGAGTAACATAATTTCAAACATATTAGAGTGGCATTTTTTCACATTACTCGATATCAATGAGTGCCTGAAAAAGTTTCTATTTTACCTAAAAACAACACCTGAAAAATTTAGCCCCGATCCGGGAATTATAAATGGATCCAAAAGTTGATTAAAGTTGAACAGAGGAATTATCTATACTAAATATATGAAGATAAGTCCCTTTTTTTAACAGGTAATCTCGCGAACGGCTGGCCCGATTTTCATGAAATTTTATATATGAATAGCTTTCAGCAACCACCACAAAATGTCTTCGCAGAAGTATTGTCGGAATGTGGTCCATAAGGACATGCAGTCTGGTGGCTGGCAAAAAACTATTAGAATGGAAAACAGTTCTCTAAGATGTGGTGGTGACTGTAAAGGGCAGCTTCTTTGAGAGTGTCATTCCAATGCTCATCATTCTCTAAAAGACCAAGCTCTTGGCAAGCAGCTTGGAAAGTGGGACAGACAGTACCATTAACCGTTCGGTCCCTGGTTCACTTCCCAGGGAAAAAGGATCCTATATGCTAATCTAAGTAAAAAGCTACCTACGTACCAAATTTTAAGCAAATCGGACCATAATAAGATTTTTCGAATATATCGGTCTCTGGTCCACCTACCCTAAAAAAAGTAGATTTGTTTTGGCTTAGAACATGGTGGTTGCTGAAAGCTATTCATATACAAAATTCCATGAAAATCGAAATGGCTTTTGCCGCGTGCAGCAATATTTCTGTAAGTGTTTTTTTTTTATTAGAATCGAAGCAGTTTTCAATTTTCTCTACTATTTAAATGTATTCCCAGTTGTTTTAACTTCGACGCGGCCGCATTTTCTCCCACTATGGGACAAAATATCAAAAAACATGTCAACCGAGTCACAGAAGAAGTGCTTTGAGCACCACTGACATGCACCAACCGCACCTAGCAAACACAGTCTCTAACGTTAGAGCAACATTTGATTTTTCATTAGAATTCTAATGTAGTTCTCTAATGTTTCTCGAATCGAAAATCAGGTTAGAGTACTATATTAGAGCTCGATTAGAGAATGATTAGAAAAACACTAGACATTAGAAACCAATTAGAATTTAATACGATTAGATATCTAACATTTTCTCGATATCGATAACTAAGTCCCCTTTTTGTAGAGAATGCTATAGTTCTCGACAGCTTCTCTAATCGTCTTCGTACCTTCTACCTTAGAGAATCACATCGTTCGAATCATTTTATAATAATTCTCTAACCTTAATGTTTGCTGGGTAGTAACCAAAAAGGTAGCTTAACTGCGGTTAGGAAGTACGGTTAGACAAGATTAGACAGCTTGAAGTTGGGGAAGAACGCCCTGGGCGCTAAGCCAACGAAAAGATGCCGCAAGTCATGATTGCTTTTAAATGCCCCCCCCCACCTCCCCCACCATGTGCCCCCAACTATAGTACATACACACTAGTGCAAGCGCAACATGTTCCAGCACTTAAAATCTCCCCGCCAGCATACCAAGCCTGTGAGTAGTAAACGCGTGTCTGCCAATTTTTTGAGGGAAGTTAACACCTGGTGTGCTGCAGGCGGACTGCTGCAGATTCCGCGCCGATTGTCATTTATCAATCTGCTACAATCATGACAGAACAGGGAGCAGATTGATTTCGAAAGGGTTAAAAACAAGAATGTGTGCGTACGTGCATGCGTCGGGAGTATGCGGAAAAGAAAGTAATTTGCAGGTAGCTAAAGAGTGCTAATGTTAAATGTAAATGCATTTTAGATAGAGCTGCTTTTTGAGTGAAATCGAAATGAGTTGCAGGCAAAGATACACGTGAGTATTGATATTTGTGGAGCTAGCGATGAGAGGTTTTCGTGGAGGCGAAACATATATTTGCTCTGAAGAAATGACCTGCACCCTTATGTGTAAGGGAAATTTTATCATGAGTAGGGTTATCGGATGGGATACCGTGTGTTTTATGGCTGACTTATTCTGCAAATAGTGAAATCTTCTTACGTTGGGTATGAAAAAGGGTATATGCGGAATTATCCGATTCCCAATGAGCTCGTTAAACTTACTCTTAAAGTTTTTTTTAACTTTTTGTATTTTTTATTCTTTAAGAAAGTCAGTGGTTTGCCACTATAAGTTCTAGAGAATTTGAATGAATTTTAGTATATCATACAGAGAGAGTTGGTTACACCATGAAATATTCTGCAGGAATGGTAGTCCATGTATCTTAAGTTTCACTCTTGCAAGGGCCGTGCACTCGCCGATAAGGTGTTGAACTGTCTCCTTCGAGCATAGGTCCTTGCTGGTGGGGCAGTACCTGTTGAAAGGTATACCCATCTGCACCCATGGGAAGGTGCTTAAAATTAACAGACTCTTGGTTTTAATTGGGGCATAAGTAGTGCAGATATATTTCAAGCAGCTCCATCTCTGCGCAGCTTTCGCTTGGTAAATTCCGGTAATTATGCTTTTAATTTTCCTGTCTAGTATAAAACCACCAGTATTAGTGTAATTTCCAATTGATTAGAAATTGAAGCCTACAGTCCTTCACTAGTTGCGATCTAACTAAGGATTTGTGGTAGGTCCAGGCTGAATTTTCGATACAATGATCTACCGGTACTAGATCGGACGTTCAGCGCCTGCGGTGGACAGTATCTTACTGACGCCACCAGCGCTCCATTTGCATGTATGAGTCCAACAGTGCGCAATCCTTGGCTTCAGTTCTCATCTGTTGCCTAATTAGCATTCTATTGGCTACATAGAGGTCCAAATAATTTTGATTTGAATTAAATCTACGAAGAACGTACATATAATTTTTATGTTCAATGATATATCATGGTATTTTCTTGAGCCTTTAGATATCAGGTGTAGTAAAAAGAAATTCATTATTTTTTCAATACATCGCTTTCTCTGCACCACGCTCTTGAAGGCCAAATCTTGAAAATGTCAACAAAATCATGGAACAAGGCTGAATACAAAAAGAAAAGTACCTGTTAGACATGGCAAGTTCAAGTAGTATAGAAAAGTCTGTCAAAGTCAAGAATTTCCACAGTGATTACAGCAGCAGTTGCACCTTGCATGTAAAGTGACTTTCGCAACAAGTTTTTAACTTTCGGTAATCGAACTTGCTCATACTACTTTTTGCCTTTTTACACAGTGAATGAACAAAATTCCACTTTCAACTGTGTTACCAGAAAAATTTTACTAAAAACGCAAAAATACGTGCAAAATAGCCACAAATGTCTAATGCATTAATATTTAAGGGTCAATCCATGCAAAATTTACACTAAAATTTTTTTTCTGCTCGAATCATTTTGCTTTGCATTCTGTGGGTCAAAATATGAGACACGTATTTTTTTGTTTTCATATGACACATACAGTTTCCGAGATATATTTTTATGAACTTTAAGCATGCTGAAAAAGGACTTTTTAATATATGTTTCCGCGCAAAAAAGAATGTTATTAAAAAACAAACTTAATCATCCTACCATTTATGATTTTTTCTTGGCTTTCAACTGAAAAAAAATAATAAATTATATATTTTTTTGCTCAAATTTGGTAGTGATGTTTTTTTGAATTTTTTTCTTGAAAACTGTTTTCCAAATAATTAAGTAAAAACTGTAAAAATTTCATAACGGGCAGTTTAAAATTACGCTTGCAATTAAATTCTAAGCAACTGCGAAAACGCTAAAAACGCGCGCTCTCCTAGACGTGCACTATCTATCTATGTAAATACGAGTACTCGTATGACAGACTGCATGCTCTTGGCTGACTTTCTTTGGCATTACATAAAAGACAATTTCTGAGTTTTGCTTATTTGTATTAGGGTTCTAATGAACGAGCGCACCTAAAGTTAAGAATTCTAAAAGTAGAATTATTGACAAAAACCAACAAAACCAACAACCACATGATCAAGTAAATAGCAGCGAAATAGCTGCGCTTGATTGTAGTTGGCTTAACAAATGAAAATGTGGAAAAGCAACAACAAGTTACATGGAGAACTTAGCGCAGTGGGTAGCCCACTGGCTTGGAAAACTGGAGTCGCAGGTTCAAATCCCAGTAAAAAGAGTCTGATGAGGAGATGTGGTCATCTCCGAAATAGCAGCTATAATTCCTACCAAAATGTAAATTGTTGTTTTTTCCACAGGAATTTTCATTAAAAACGGCCTCAAGCTCAATAAATTGTTGAATATAATTGTTATAAGGCCATAAATAACAAAAACAAATTTTATTATATTGAAAAAAAAATGTCGACTTCTCGTAATCCTCAATTGAAAGCCAAGAAAAAATCATAAATAGTAGGATGATTAAGTTTTTTTTAAATAAAAATGCGTTTTTGCGCGGAAACATATATTAAAAAGTCCTTTTTTTGCATGCTTAAAGTTCATAAAAATATATCTCGGAAACTATGTGTCAAATGAAAATAAAAAAATAGTGTCTAATATTTTGACCCAAAGAATGCAAGGAAAAATTATTCGAGCGAAAAAAATTTGTAGTGTAAGTATCGCATGGATTGACCCTTAAATACTTCATATCAAAGGAATGAATTAATCCCAAAAATGTTTAATATTTTTTTCAACATTTTTTTAATTATATATACATACATATAAAAATTACTAGTGCGGCAAGACCAAGTAGAAATTATTTCTCGAAAGCGATTTGCGCTTTTTTCAGTGGCAATTACATTTCCTTGATTTTTTATTTCCAAAAGTGATTTCTGCAAATCTGCAAAAAAAAATTGTTTTTAGGTGCTTACACGCGGAAGTAGACTTTCGCTTTCGCATTTTGCCAGCAAGGTTTTTTTGTATGTTTGGTGTGATTGGCAGAGAATCGTCCTCTATGAGCTGCTTCCCAACATCAGTACTCTAACTTCTGACCGGTCATGTCAACAATTGACACCCTTCTAAAGAAAGCAAAGGGCTTCTAGCATCCATCAGAATTATGTATCAGCATTTCGCCAGAACACATTCATAGTGTCTCGCCGGAATCACTATGCGCTTGGTTGGGAGACTTTTACATATTTCCTTATAGTCCGGACCTGCCATCAAGTGTGATTACCACTCGTTCTTTTGTAAGACGAAGATTTCTTCTTCAAAAGAGGTTTGCGAAATTGACTATCACAGTTTCCTGGCAGGGACCAGGACTATTAGGAAAGAGGCACAGTGGAACTACCTTCAAAAGGGCAAATAGTAATCGAACAAAATAGCGCATATTTGATCCAAATCAGATCATTCTAATTGTGCTAACTAAAGCATTCATGCAAAAATAATGGACTCTTTTTACCACACCTGAGACCATTTTTAAGATTGTCAAGCTAAAATTACCATAGAAATAATTCTCATCTTT
>JAPVRG010287530.1:0-11351 GCA_029783565.1 Rhagoletis cerasi
ATGTCGGCAGTTTTGAGTTTTGAAGGAAGAATGATTGAAAAAAATTATCGGGTCCGTCGAAATACCAGCGCAGCATAAAAAAATTAATTTTGTGGTTGGTTAACCTTCAACATTTTGGTTGGTTGGTTGGTTGAAGTGGTGAGTACAACAACTCTAATTAGCACTAATACGTATCGTTTCAAGCCGCAACTCGTAATTTGACCTGAAAAAATATAAAAGCATGATTATTTCTCATAAATTTAGCCCATGGAGGTAAAAAATTTTAAAAATAGTAGCGGATTAAAATCACTTATTTCTATTAAGCCACAAGATAAAGTTTTGCCTAGAAATATACTACTGGTCCTACTCAGTGGTCAGCAGTTTTAACCCTTCTACAATACTCTTAGTACACCGTTAATTAATTTTAATCAAGCATTGGCATAATCTATTCGTTACAACCATCAGTGGCTATGGTTTTGGGTAAAAATAATTTTTTTATTTTATTTTATTATTCTGTGTCTTTATTTCTGTGTCATTTCGACCCAAGATTTTATTTGCTTTTTAACAGAATTTTAATGCCTCAAATTAAGCATTTACTATGCTTGGCAGTGATTTCTATGATTTTAATTTGGAAAATTTTCGGATTCAACACCCAACGAGTTGCCAATGACAAGAGATGTCACCACTCAAGACAAGTAATATTCCTGAAAACCCAATTTTATAAATTAAACCCGATTGATTAAATTTTGGCGCCATTTGGAAAGAAATCAGCTCAACATGGAACTCTTATGTATCTGGGAAACATGGTCTTTATACACTGAATTCAAAAAAATAATAAAATACATGTATTAGCTGCAACCAAAAGCTTATATAAATAAACAAAGTGTATTTCTATAAAAGTTACATAAATAACTGAATAAAAAAATGACTGAATTAAAATTAAAATAATGGGTTTCCACCTTAAAACTTAGTAACTTTTATTATTGCGTCAAAATTACCCAAAACATTGTAGGTGGGCGCAAATTGGAAACAAAGCAGAAGGGTTAAAGGGTTTCTTCTGCATCGGAAAAATTAAAGCAACGACAAGAAGTTTGTGTTCCAATCTAAGTCTTTCCAGGCCAAATGTCTTGTGAAAACGGCACTTAGTCGAGACAAATCCTTCCTGTTCAATTTGATAAAAAGTTAAGTACGTTTTGCGGAGTAGGTAAGCCACAGCGCCTTTATGGCATAGACCTCTGTCTCTAGTTCCAGTTCTTATCAACGTTAATCCGGATTAACGGAGCAGCTGATCTGATCGAATTTGTACCATGGCCAGGGACCGTTACGGTTATGATCTTTATAATAAAAACCATAAATTAATCGTCAAAATTTGATTTTTATTTTTCGATCAAAAAATATTCGTTATTGCTTGATTTTTATTTTTTCAATAAAAAAATAATCGTTATTTTCGATTTTTATTTTTTCGATCATAAAAGATTTAAATCGGCCATAAAAAAGCAGTCTCCGTTATAACGGTTAAAAATTATCGAAAAAAAATCAAAAATAACGATTATTTTTTGATCGAAAAAAAATCATGATATTTAACGATTATTTTCGGTCCCTGACCATGGCAGATGCCGGTATTGCGAATTAAGCGAGCCGCGAGGTCGTTGGTTCAAATCCCTCTGCCAGAAAAATGTCTTTTATTTTTTTTATTTTTTTAATTATACCTTTATTTTTTTATGTAATTACTGTTGTTGTGGACTTTATTAAAAAAAAAAATTAATTTAAAATATTGAATTTACTTGAAATAATAATATGAAATAAAATAAAAGAAAAATTAGAAATAAATAAAATAAAATAAAATAAAACAAAAAAAAATATAATTGGTTAGAATAGTAAATCGAACCTGGCCGTTTTGATCAGTTTTGTCGTCGAAAATGAGCCTTATCGTCATTAATTTCGAAAACTAACTCTAGGACTTAATCCGTATCGACTGCAGTTAGTTCCCGCGATAATGCCGAATTAATGAGTTGATCCGGACGAACTCTATCTTCAGTCTATGTTTTACAGTATTTCCACCTGCGGTTAGGCACATTTTGCCAGCGCTGATGCCATCCTTGATATAACTCATAGGCAGGAGAACCTCTTTTTCCACTGAGATATCAAGAGCCGGCCCGTTTCTGGGTAGCTCGTTGGCCATTTCGTTATCATGAATGCAGCTGCGCCCCGGCACCCAGATCAGGCCAGCGATATGCTTATGAGCGAATACCGCAACGTTACTAGGTGCATTGTTTTATTAGGGCTGGAAGTTATACTTACAGATCCAAGTGCCTGCCTTAATCGCCACCGAGAAAATATTAATGCTTTTACGGGTTCATTCTGCGGATAATACCACTTTCCACGTATCACTGATGGCAAAGGTCAATAAAAAAAACAAATATTTGTTTTATTTTGAGAATTAGAGCATTAGTATCGTCCGAGCAAGTAGGAGAAAAAACGTGGACCAAAACTACGAAATAGATTTGAATAATGGAAAAATAACGAAGCTCTAATAAAGTTAAACCAAATTTATTTTAATATAAGTAATTTTCTTTCAAAGAGATATTTCTATTCCTATTTCTATATAAATATACATGTGTATACTATTTGATACTAAAGCAATTGTTGCTGAACATAACACAAAATGGTATTTATGTTACGTATAAGTTCCTACAAACGAAACAATTATGTATGTATGTTCTGAACCAACTTACATGGGTATGAGTACCCACTGGTCAAATGGTTGTCATTATCAGAGATAGGAACACACAAAAGCAGTAATTACTGTTGCGAGGCAAACGCGATAAAAGTGCAATGGTTTCCACGCACCATGGTTTATGGCACAATATAGTATGTACAAAGCTTCTTAATGCGTCGAACCGAGTTTGACTTTGTAATTATGCGCTAAAGTGTGTGGCTGGGGGAGAAGAAATTGTTTGAACAGTTGTGAAAATTCACACGCTGTGTTATGTACATAGTTTGTTTTTTGGAAAGGCGGCATAAATAAATGATTTTGTAATTGTTTGCTAAACGTTTGAGAGAAATCGAAGATATCGGAAATCATAAATCAGGCATAATTAAATGAAGTAAAAAGAATGAATATTAAATTTCAAATAAAGAATTGTATACAACTTCATAACTTTCAAAAATTCAGACACACATAAGTATTTTCACTATATTAAAATAAACAGCTGCAATCAAAGATTTACGAGTATAATACTTACGTTTTATTTTATTATAAGGACAAATATAGATTAAGCGTTTCAATTACCCACATGAATGTTTTTTTTTTTTTTGAAAAACAACACAAATTCCAAGTCCCTTTTTCTGATGTCAATGTCGATAAGACTTGTTTATAATTTTTTATGGCAAAAAACAAAAAGGATGTTTCAATTTCATGAGTACTTTTAGCGCAAAAAAATCAGACCTTCGAGGGTTGCTCAAGTCTGCATGACTGCCTACTCCCTTTTAAGATACGTAAATCAATATCTAGCTTTTACTTAAAGCACTTTATTCCTAACTACGTTTTGACTTTGTATTCAAACACATAAATAAGAACTAATATTTTTATCTTTTTAAAGAGTAATTAAAAAACTTAATAGAAATTCAAGTTGTTTAGCTTACAAGCCTAATGTAGTAACATCTATTTTTTTATTTCAAAAGGTTTTTTGTGAGTAATCGGCCGACTTTCGTACAAAACTAGATTTTGAATTATAATGAGTTAATACCTTTCTTTAATAATATATTTACATATGTGTTTTGGAAACTTAAACGAATCCTACTACAATTACATAACACAAATTGTAATAAAAGCATTTAGTGATGCAAAGGAAATACATTTTTTCACTATTTTAAAAAAGGTTAATTTAATTAATTCAATGAGATATAATACCACAAAACACAACAATGCGTTTTTATGCGTGCAGACAACCATTCATAACACTATGTATGTATGTACATTAAGGTGTTCCAAACAAATTTTTTCCAAGATAAGGTTCGGGGCACTTTCCAAAATTTTTCCTCTTACCGAAAGAGGTGCTGGCACCAAACGTTACGTTTCTAAGTATAAATTTAGAGGATGCTCAAGAAATGTTTAAATTTTACTCTAGAGATATTTTGTACATATATTAACCAAACAATTGGTTAAACAACTTAAGAACATTTCAAATTTAAATTAACTGAAAAATGTGTACAAAGTTCAGTTGTCATGGCAACAGTAGGTTTTCTTAATAAGCGCCAAAATTGGTTACAGTAGAATATTAAAAATTGGTGTAAATATTACAAATAACAAAAGAAAAAATTGAGGAGTGCCCCATTTTCTGCAAATTCCCCCTTACAAAACCTGGACCACTCTAATGTACATATTTATTATGAAATTATAGTCAATTGTAGACGAATGTGAGCATATAAATGTTTGAGTAAATTTTAACACACATACACATACATCTAGAAGCAGATATATTTATATATGTATGCACATTAGAGTGGTCCAATTTTGTATGGCAAAAAAAGTCATCGTAGAAAACAACCAATACAGATTGCTCCATGACCTTGAAATGTTAAAATATGGACAAACATATGCTGTAAGAGTATCTATAGCATTTAATAGAAACTTAAATGCAAAACTCTTTCATATATCTCACCTCTAGCCTCCCGCGTAGTCGAGAGTTTTCTTAGTTCGGAAAGAGTATTAGGATTATTTGCTTATATATATCGGTTGGCGCGTCCTTGACATTTGTTTAAATTAAATTAACAAATTCTTTTTACGCCTACGAGATACTGAATCCCTTTGAAATGTACGAAAATATTGGTGGTTTTTTTATAAAAAGCTACTGTTGCCATGACAACTAAAGCTTGTTATATTTAAACTTGAAATGTTCTTAGGTTGCTAAACCAACAATAATAATAACAGATTGGCGCTTACAAAATATGTTAATGTTTGGCCAAACTTTTTCTCCAATTTGTGGCGTGCGCCTTGATGTTGTGACACAAAGGGGAGGGACCTACAGTTGTACGTCGACTCCGAACGGCGATTGTACTTTTATGGGAAGCTTTTTCTTGGCGGAAATACACCCAGAGGTTTGCCATTTCCTGCCGAGGGGCGACCGCTGTTAAGAAACAACTTTTTTTCTATATTTTTTTACGATATTGCTCGGACCAGAGCTTGAACCCGGGTCATACGGAGTGAAAGTGCGTACTTCTAACCACTACACCATTGCTTAACCAATGGTTTGTACAAAATACTTATAAAGTAAAATATAAAAATTTCATAAGCATCCTCTATATTTACACTTAGCAACGAAAGGTTTGGCGCCAGCGATTCTTTCTGTATAAGGAAAATTTCGAAAAGTGCCTCGAGCTCTATCTCGGATTTTTTTTGGACCACCCTAAGGTGCATATGACAAACATACATTCGTGCACAGTTTATTCAAAAGTGTTTGAAAAAAGAATTTCGACAACTGGGCGATACTAGTATAAATAATTTAAGTGGTAGCTATTTTAGAGATATCTTAACATAATTTAGTACGATAAAAGCTTTTAAATTAATTGTATGGCTTTACACTGCAAACAAACCCCTATTTCAAGTTTTAATGTAAAGTTGTTTAATATATTCAATTATTTTTTAATGAATATATAACTTATAACTACATATTTGTTTGAGATATGCCGCTTTAAAATTGTAGTAAAAGGTGTGTACTCCGTTATATGCAAATCATAAAGTTTACAGAAACTTTTTGTATGTATCTCTACTTAAGTGCTTATAACTTCTATATTTGCTATCCAGTTAAGATGAGCAGGGTCTTATCTATATCTATACTAATTATAAAACGAGAAGCTCCTTTTTTGTAACAGGTAATCTCGCGAACGGCAGGTCCGATTTTCATGAAATTTTGTACATAAATAGCTTTCAGCACCCACCATGTTTTAGGCTAAATAAATTTCCTTTTTCCGGCAGGTGGACAAAATTTTTATTATGGTCCGATTTGCTTAAAATTTTGTACGTAAGTAGCTTTTTGCCTAGATTAGAATATAGGATCCTTTTTTTCCGGGAAGTGGACCAGGGGCCGATCTATTCGAAAAAATCGTATTTATGGTCCGATTTGCTTGGAATTTGGTACGTAGGTAGCTTTTTGCCTAGATAAGCATATAGGATCCTTTTTTTCGGGAAGTGGACCAGGGACCGATCTATTCGAAAAAATCGTAATTGTGGTCCGATTTGCTTAAAACTTTGTACCTAGGTAGATTTTTGCCTAGATTAGCATACGGGCATTTCCATGATGGCGCACGTGACAGTCGTACGAATTCAGCGTGAAAAAAATTTAGACTAATTTTAAGTTCCTCTTCCTTAATTTGATTTTTGGATAGCTCTTTAGAAGCACTATATAAAGTGCAAAATAGGGATCTGTAGAGAAAAAAGATTCAAAGATACAAACAAACCAACATGGGTTCGTGACGTGACATAAAATAGAAGTGGTTTTCTGCTGCACCTATAAAAATTTAAAAATCTGCGAATAATGTATGAATTTTTGAATGCAAATTATTACAGTTTAATCTGTTAACCTTGTTTTATGCTAGCCTTCTTTTTGCCTTGAAAATACTTGTTAGATTTTTTTATACAAAATATAATAAGGTACGTAACGTGACATATCGTGAAATGATATGAAATGAATGATTCCATCTACAGAAGTCACAAACCATTATAATATGTAGTATGGTTTTAATTTGTAAGTGCATATATTAACCTGAGGTACGTAACTTGACAAACTTTGAGACACCAAAAAAATATTATTTAAAAAAAAATTAATTCACTTAAATCGTTTTTCAACTCTACGTTATAAACTTACTTTGCGTTCTTATTTTCAGCAACTTCCACCGGTCAATACAGAAGTAAGAATAAAATATTACTTTTCGAAGGTACGAACGTGACATTAGAATATCAATGAATATAAAGTAAAAAATTACCGTTAACTGAGCATAGTTTACTCTTTTTGTATTTTTCTCAAATAAAGTGTGAGTATGCAAGAGATTTGGTGGTATGAGTGAAATCGGAACATCTCTTTTAAAAAAAATATTATTAAGGATACAATTCTATAAAAATGGAGAAATAGTAAGAAAGAGCTATGCTGAAATTTCCTGCAATTTTTATTACCGCTGTAACTTTGCAACACTGTAAACTCTTTCGAATAATGACGATTGGATATTTTATCTTATAAAATACAAGATAAAAGCTTTATTTTACAAACATCTTATTTTTCGTTCGCGGTAGACCTTCCGGTGGGAATGCCCATATATGATCCTTTTTCCGGGAACTGGACTAGGGACCGATCTATTCGAAAAAATCGTATTTATGGTCCGATTTGCTTAAAATTTTGTACGCAGGTAGCTTTTTGCCTGGATTAGCACAAAGGATCCCTATTTCCCTTGAAGTGGACCAGGGACCGATCTATTCGAAAAAATCGTATTTGTGGTCCGATTTCCTTAAAATTCGGTACGTAGGTAGCTTTTTGCCTAGATAAGCATATAGAGTCCATTTTTTCCGGGAAGTGAACCAGGGACCGATCTATTCGACAAAATCATTTTTAGCTTTTGGGATCCTTTTTTCCGGGAAGTGGGCCAGGGACCGAGCGGTGAATGGCACTGTTTGTTCCACTTTCCAAGCTGCTTGCCAAGAGCTTGGTCTTTTAGAAAATGATGAGCATTGGAATGACACTCTCAAAGACGCTGCCTTATTCAAACTTTTTAATTTGTGGGAATTGATTTGCGCTCAGAATGCTTTACACATGGTTTATTATATATTGCTTTATCGAGAACTGGAAATGCCGACAATCAAACCAAATTACTGCCTTTAAATGACAAAATTAAAAATTGTGTATATATCGAAGTGCTTTAAGACACTATTTAACTAAAAAAATCTTTTTAGTCAGTAAATAATATTAATCTATATAGAAAACAGAAAAAACTGGTTTTTCTTTAAAAATTAGAATTAAAAAAAAAATGAGAACAACGTCGCATACGGGCAGCTAGTTGTATATAAAGAATATCATGCTTTGGCGTTCAAGTATCTGGAAGTTAACAAGTTCTTTAATGTTGATATTTTTACGGAAAGTATTGCTTTTATTATTATTTTTTTTTTTTTATTAGCTCCAAAACTATGAATCCGGTTGGAAAACATTGTTTACATAGAAGATATCAAAACTAATGACCTTTGCTGCTTTAAAGAGAAATTTGAGATTGGCCAGCTATTGTTGGGGAAGGAAATATAATGGGGGTATATGGTACATTTGATCCCTTTAGAAGCACCTATTGGGTAGGTATGACCATTTTTTCGTATTTCATTACAGACTCTGCTTGATATATTGTAGAGTTTAACATTGTTGAAAGGTCGTGCAAGGTCTGGCTTAAGTAGTATCTAAAAGAAGATATCATGAAAAGCTTCACACAAAAATTTTAAGAAAAGTACATGACAGTACAGTGTTTAGATTGTTCAAAACAGTTCGACTTTGTTGATAATTGTCAACGAAAAAACGGTTAATTTTGACACATTACTCTAGCTACATCCCTCATCATATATCAATTGTTTTTATTTCAAAGAAAAGAGCATCATTTTCTATGCCAAATACATATTCTCCAGCGTCTTGGCACACCACTGTGATGAACAACACTTTTTAAAAATGTCTATTTTATTTTTGTACTTTTCAAAAAAGAAAGTTTCAAAACTTCAAATTTGACCTACAAAAAAAATAACAAAGTGGGCTTTCAAACACCAAAGGATATTTTTTTCTATGTAATTGGACATTTCTTAACAAGTTGGAATTATCAAAACATCTAAATTCCATTTTGATTTTTTTCCGGCTAAACTCGTTATATGGCCCATTGTGCGCCGCCTTCGGGCAAAAAATCTTGGTTTTTCTCATTGCCGTTCATTCCGAAGTTCGCCATTGCCTGCCGAGAGTCGACCATAGTTACAGAAATTGTTTCTGTTTTTTCGTTTTCTTTTTTGTTGCGCGGACCACTTTTTGTAACCAAGTCTGTCAATTAATATAATTACATGATACTTTTTTAATATTATCACTAGTTTGTCTGTCTTAACTAATCCACTTTCTGTCGACCCTATGGGATCAATACATATGTACGTACATACATATGTTGCACCTTTTTTGAGGTGAAAAGGGAATATCACTCACTTAGTGCGATTTACAGCTATTCAGTTTCCTTTTGTAATTCAACAACTGTCAATACATTGACCGAAATACAAAAACTTTTTGTCTAAACATAGTACATAGTACATTTGAATTTACATACGTACATACAAGCATATGTTTGCATTGATATATGTACGTACATACATTCAAAGGTGTATATGTGTGTGCACATGTAATTAACAGAACAATTAATTGCGGTGAATTAATGGCGAATTTTGATTAATGACGGAATGATGAACGAAGCAATCGCAAGAAACTTGAGCTCCAGTGGCACCACATATCAAAAACACACACATACGCCACTGAGCCAACAGAATTTGTACCCCCATACGACCACAATCTTCAATATTAACCATGCGTGCCACAACAATTTGCAATTGTCATGTTGCGGCGTTGCCAAGTGCATTGTTGCAATTGTTGAGCAACAATATGAGTCGACAGACAAACGACACAGACGGCAAGTAAGCAGCCAAATGGACAGTCGAGCAAATTACAACTTACAACACATTCTAGGGACCATTGTAAGTAATGGAGGGTCACGCGAGTACAAACACACACACATACACACAACGCATTGAGGGAGTGCATGGATCGGGTAAATATATAGATATGTGCGTTTGTTGTACCATTGTAGTAGGTGACAGTGCGTGAGAAGGGCGAATGTCGCACGCACTCACTCCCAATGCCAGTTGACACATTCTTGACACTTGAAAAGCAAACGAACACAAACGAACAGGCGGACGGACGGACAGATGCGGCACGGCGTACGTAAAGCGACAGGGCGTGGTGGTCTCACCACGGAAGCGGCAATGCTAATGGAAGTGTAGGGCGGCAGGTGTCATGTGCACTTGACAGGCAAGCGGCACCCAACATCATGTTGACGCTGCCAGGCGACCGAGCGTGCCACATGCGTAGCTGAATGTACCCACATACGAGCACTGTATATATGTATGTAAGTAGTTGAAATGTGACGCACAATTGAAGCGGTACGTAAAATTTCTTCTACGTCACCAATCATCGAAGCAATTGGTGTGAAGCGGCTGCGGCAGCAGCAACATCTACAAAAGAAATGAAGTTGGTTTTGATTGCAAGCAGTTTTGATTAATTGACTGAAAAGGTTGTACCTTAGTAGGCGTGTAAAGGATGATTTACTGCGGCATCTGCCTGAGTGGCAGCAGCCACATGCAATGACGCAGCGAAAAGACTACATATAGCGCATGTAATTGCATTTGTCGATTGTCAACTGTCATTTATATTTTCAATACACGTAATTTTTATACCCAAATCCTGACAAATTGAGAAGGCTGAAATAGTGGCTAAATGGAGATATTTTTTAATGGACCTATGGAACCCGCATTTCTTAGTTAGTCAGTCAGTCGGCTAGTGCCCGAGTAATCACATTTTCGCACGTCCCAAACGCAGCTCATTGCAAGAAAACTCTAATTTTACGCCCATTTTTTACTAGTGCCTTCGATTGTCAATCGGCGTGACGTTGTCGTAATTTGACGCATGCAACACGCGTGTGCAACATTTATCCTGCATTTTCAAAGCTTAACGCACAGTTTCGCTGAAATTTTGTTTATTATATTAAATTTCTATGCTTCGCAACAAACATACTCACGTATTTTTATACAAATGTAAATATGTATGTATGTATGGTTCACCAAAATACTATTATTTTCATTCATTCTTTATTCATTATCCTGGTATTTTTTGTTTTTTTTTTTGTTTTTTGCTTAGAATATTTCCTTATAAATGTCAGCCGCACACGTGTCGCCATTTTAATTAGACAACCATACGTGCAATTGGTGCAAGGACATTCTGTGCGACTCGCGACAGCCACCTTCGCAACATTTTGCCGGGAGTGCCATGAAAATTAACAAAATATTTGCCATTTCACGTCTGAGCGCATAATCCACTGCCTGTGACGTGCTTTTTGTTGTCGCATAATCACATTTTTGACCAAATGCATTATGGAAAAGGCAAACGCACACGTGCACTTATGTACATTTCCATATACATACATATTTGCATATTTTCCTGATTGTATACAATAATTTTAAGCTTATATGTATGTATGTTTGTACTAGGGCTGATGATTTGACCCGGGTAATGAGCTACCCGGGTATCCGGGTAGCGGGTGATGCC
>JAPVRG010287535.1:4395-16185 GCA_029783565.1 Rhagoletis cerasi
ACAGGCGGCGGCGTTGCAGTGGATGCGGCAGCAAAAGATAACTGTGCAACAGCCACAACTTCATTCACATCAGCGATGTTTTGGCTTCGAGCGCAACACTCGGTTGGTCTCTCGATCTAATGCTTGTCGTTGTTTGAACCAACTGCTGCTACTGCAGTTTGTTGTTGATCATCGTTACCGGTGTTGTAGTCAAATTGTCATTGTCGTGCTCAGTTGAATTGAATTTGTTTTTATTGTTGTTGTCGTCATTGCCGATTTCAAATTCAATTTAATGTTCACCCAACAATTCAAAATTGACTTTCGTTTACCGATCTGCTTTTAACAATATGTGACAATGATTTTCTCTATGCACCCGCATTGGAAGTAAGTGGGTTGAATTTTGTGCGGAAGAGTTGCCAACGCATTTCGTTTGTGAATGTGGTACTCAAACGGAAGTTGGGTACTAGGCAGCAACTTAAGCTGCCAAATCACTGCAGCAATGCAGGCAATCAACGATTCTCACAATTCGTTCAAAAATCTTCTAAGACACAGTGCAGCATTGGGGATGGTAGCCACGAAAAGACGTATGCATATCTATTGGGTTCCTAGTATTAAGTATATCTGGTTTACTGATGTCTTATTTCCTAGGAATCACTGCTGACGATTATTTCTGTAAATTAATGGTACCAGGATTCAAAGAATCGCTGAGTAACCCCCCATACTTATTTCTGACGCTATCAAGAACTCGACTGAAGTACCTGCGGGCTATATAATTTGAAAAAAGGGGTGTGTCCCCTAAGCAGGGCTGCAGGCGCTCCTTTCTCTTCTTGTTGTTTAGCGCTGTAATCGCCTAAGCGATTCTAGTCCGAGTCGTTTCACTTCTGTGCCAACTGACGGAAATGGGATATATCTGGTCAAGCCAAATCCTTCACTATCGTTCCATTGCCAGCAATTTTCACCGTCGCCAACGCGCCAAGGCCCGCAAAATCTTTCTCTCGAACACTCCAAGCGTCGTTTCATCAGATACTTTCGTGGTCCATCCGTTTGCGCCATACACCAGCAGGGGCATTATGATTAACTTATAGAGTGTGATTTTTCTAAAACGAAAAAAGGGCTTTATTTCTCAGTTGCCCACTCAGTCCTAAGTATTACTTGTTGGAAAGATTGTGATTCTACGTTGGATTTCAAGGCTGACATTATTATTGTTGTTAATGCTTTTAAATAAACGAAGTCCTAACTAATTGCTTGTTGGCCCGAGCTGCTTTGCCTTGTCGTCGTTCAACTCCAGACCAATTCGTTTTGCTCTTTATCCAACTTGAAAGAAGAAGAACATACTTCGCGTTTTTTGTTGTCGGTGATGTCGGCCGCTATGGTGTAGTGGTTAGCAGTGCGCACTACCATTCCACATTGGCTGGGTTCGAGGCCAGTTTCCGATCAACATTAAAAAAATAACAAGTAATTTTTAAACAAAAAATAAAACCGACTTCAATGCTCATATAAAAATTTAGATAGCGTTAATTACTTCATGATCCAATAATCGGAACTAAACTAAATTAGTATGGCACCACCCCTAAGAGACAACTTTTCCGACCAAAGAAGAATTGTCGAAAACGGTTCACGTGGTCCAAAATTATCTGGCAACATACATAAAAAAAGTAAAAAAAAATATTACGACGAATTAATAACCTTTTTCTATTTTTGAAGTCAGTTAAAAATAAAATAAAATTTTTCTCTAACAGCGGTCGCCGCTCGGCAGGAAATGCCAACCTCCGAGTGTTTTTAGGCCATGAAAAACAGCTTATCAAAAAAACTACAATCTCCGTTCGCAGTTGGCGTAACACTGTAGGTCCCTCTGTCTACTTTTACGTTTCAAGTGATTTTTAAGCTGCCGTAAAATTGAAAAACTTGGGCAGTTTTTAAGAAAAACATTGGTTTGACAAAATCATCAGATTTTTTGAAAGTACCTCTTAAGTCATAGTCTCTATTCCAGAAACGCGAAGATACTGCGTGAAGTACTTTCCTTGACAAAAATATCAATGCTGGTATGTGACTTAACACAGTCAATGTCTCCGTTGAAAATTATTTCATTGACAAAGCAATTGCAACGAATGTCGATCTTTGCAGTCTGATCTAATTCCACATTGCTTTAGTACTTATATATGTACATCAAAACGAATAAAATATGTAGTTGCAACTTACTAATAAGGAAACAGTCTAATGTTAGGGTTTCCTAAAAAAGCGGCGCCGTAATATGTCGCTCGATATATAGCGGTGGAACGTTGTGACTGTAAAAGAATAATATGACTACAGAGCTTCTTTGTCTATAGCCTTTTCCGATATTTTTAATCAAACGAAATTTTAGAATAGGTCACGTATTCTCGTGTAACTCACTATCTTGCGATTCAGATTTGGAAAGTGTGCTGACAATCTGCTGACCAAAGTAAATGTTACTGACTAAAAAAGTGTAGCTTTCCTCGTTTTGAAGGCCCAGGTACTCACCTCCGAGGTAGTGTAGGTAATCTCATTATTAATAAATATCCCATTTGCAAAGAAGGCGTACCCCGTTTGGATTCTCGGCCGCAGTTATATCGGGAAACACACAGGAAGAAATTGAGTCCACAGAACCCTTTCTCCGACTGCCATTGAAATTTTAGAGTGACATCTACCAATACATCTGGATGAAACATTGGGCCCAACATTTTATAGCACAACAAATCGAGCCTTAACCGCAAAAATAACGTAAGCGACATTTTTTTCAAAATTTTCTTTTTGTATCAGAAATATTAGATGACATACTGGGGAAAGATTAGTAAAATATGATACAAGGAGCTTTTGTAGCACAACAAATGTTTAGGCAAGATTATAAAAGTGATTACATAAAATTAAATTAACATAGTCTAAAATTTAAAAATAATTAACAATCGAGATTACAAATCAAAAACAAAAAGTAGCAACAATAATATTAATATCAAATAAAGTAAAAATAAAGATGGTCAGTCCATTAAAACTAAAATTAACATTCACTAAAATAAAAAAAGATAGATCTCTTGAAGTTGCTTTTGTTTAAGTTGTTTCTTAGATTAGCAAAGAAAGAGTTCCATAAACATCTAGCGTTGACGAAGAACAGTCTCGTTGATGATGAGTTAAAAAGAAGAACAATGAGATCGGTTACTCGAGCAAATTTCGTAAATACTAATTTAACAAAGAGGTTAAGTGGGGATTTCAGGGTGATGAGAAATCTCACATCCCAAGAGGCTTCGCCTCCATGGCGAGATATGTTCAAACCTGGGAAGACCATAAACACAAGTGTTAACCTAATATGCCACTAAGAAGCCCTCAACAGAACGAAATTTTTCACCTTCAAAACACCTAATCTGGATACACATAATTCAGCAAGAAACACCCTTAGGACCAGTTTCTGATGAGCTATTTAAGTAGAGATTGTTAATTAACTTCAAAAATTCATTTTCAGATCACATATTTAAACTGTACTCAAATGCCCAATATTGTCTATTTAAATATGAGATATGCAACCCTGCGTTTATATCAAACAACAATCAGCTGTTCAGTAAACAAACAAACAAATGTAACAAAAAGTTCAAGGAACAAACAACAAGGGCGCTTTGAAAGGGTGATTTGAAAACCAACGAAAGCTAAATGGCATTTAAATAACAATCCATAATTAAACTTAAGTGCCGTTTAACTTTTTCATCAGAAATTGGCCCTTAATGACGCCTTACTCTTTCTTAGGTCCGCTCATTTAAGCTGGCTCATGAGCTTATTTTGAATCGCCCACTATGCAGGCACGTTTCTCATACCACTTGCAACGTCATTAGGGGAATAAGATTTCATTAAAATTATGGTGTCACAGGCATGTCACAAAATCGTGCAGACTACGAAAGTTTTCCAAAGCTAATAATAATGGCAGTGGAAGGTATATGGTCAATCAACTGTGCTAATCATACATGGCGAAAATTTGTATTTTCGTGATACCTAAACACATGTACACTAATAGACTAGCTGCCCGCACACAAAACCATGAATTAGTCTAGTATGCTAAGTATATGTATGTGCATACTATGAACTTATATTTAAGCTGAGTCATATGAAATATGTTTTTCGAAAATTAGCGCATTCTAATTTAAATAAATTATGGAGCAGCGCGAATGCCATCAGCCATGTTGCCCACACCAATGCACTGCACCATACCCCGCCCCTCACCATGCGCCTGCGCCTGCGCCAGTGGGTGTATGCAAATTGCTTTGAGCGCGCCCCTTAATGTCAGCGGTGCTAATGAAGTCATAAAACCACACGATATTTTACCTGCTGCCGTCTACAATTGGCGTGACTACACCCTGCCACCGCACCATTCCTTAGGCACCTTGTTTGTGCGCTGGTAATGGGGGGTTCCTCAGAGGCAACTCAGTTGGCAGCTTTCGCGCTGATTTGCTTGACAATCAGTCGCCTTTACCTTCGTCTTCACACACTCGCCACCACCCGCCACTCACTACAGCACCACCAAATGAATACATACCTTTCCTGCGCGATCTTTGATATCGACACCGCTGGAGTCTGCATCCTTATTGTTTGGCTAGTATGCAAGGTATGTATGTACATTAGGGTGGACCTTAAATGTAGGAAGAAAAATTTTACATCAGACTTCCTAAACCTCAACCCGTGTCGCACAGGGGGCAAAGTTCAGATTCCTCTATGAAGACTCAAAAAATTAAAACAAATTTTTTTTTCATTTAAATCTGTTGTTAACTCCCTCCTCATGACGGGGGTGCAGCGGGTCTGGTGGATTTTGTTGGGCTCCTTCTCGAAAAGAGAACTATTCTATCAGAATTGGGGGATGGTTCTATTGCAAAATATGTGACCAGAGGCACTCGCCAAGGGGGCGTTATCTCCCCCCTTCTCTGGAATCTAACAGTGAACGCCTTATTCTAAGCCTAAATGGCACCGGTTGTCAAGTCATAATGTACGCTGATGACATAGCAATAGTGGCAACGGGCAAACATCTGCAGGTCCTGAGTGAGTTATTGCAAAACTCACTCGGTCTGGTAAACACGTGGTTCAAGGAATGTGTACTTAGTGTCAATCCTACCAAGACTGAAATCGTACTTCTCACAAGGAAGTACAAAACTCATTTGTTTAAACCTCCCACCTTAAATCGGCTGGCACTTACTCTCTCAACCGACGTCGAATACCTTGGAGTTATTCCAGAAAAGAAACTGGACTGGAAGCGAAACAATGAGGACCGCTCCAGGAAGGCCAATACCGCCCTGCATGCCTGTAAGACGGCTATAGTTGAAAAATTTGGAGAATAAAACCACATATAGCACACTGGATGTACACAGCAGTGGTAAGACCCATACTTTTCTACGGGGTCACCGTATGGTGGCCTGCGCTAAACAACACCTTGTCCAGAGCCAAGGTGGAACGAGTGCAGAGGACGGCTGCCATGCTCGTCACGGGAGCACTGCGCACTACACCCACCAAATCTCTGGAATAATACTAAATCTTCCACCTGTGGATCTCTACGGCGATCCAGCCGTGGAGAAACCTCAGATTCGGACACGCAAAAGTACTTGAAACTCTACCGGATAATCTACGACAGCTAGATTATACCACTCCTCTATTCTCTTTAGACAACAAATTCTCCACAAGAATCCCAGAGAGGAACGCATGGGAAGGGGCCACAGACTTGGGTCTAGGGCCATATATACAGAATGTTCCAAGCTTAACAAAAGAGTGGGTAGCTTGATTTACTCTGAAGAACTCGCGCTAAACCTCAGTTTTCGCTTACCGGACCATAGTAGCGCCTTTCAGGCAGAGCTTAACGCCATAATGGAGGCGGCTCGGTGGCTCATAACCACCGCCCCTCCAGGACGGCCTATTGCCATCTATTCTTACAGCCAGGCTGCTATCAAATCTCATCTCTCAAATCTAACGAAACAACGTCCAAAGTAGCCATATAATGCAGGAAGGCTCTCAACCTGCTATCATCAAAATGCTTCTTGACTGTTGTATGGGTCCCTGGACATAGGGGCATTCCTGGCAACTGGAGGGGGACGGAAATATCTGAAAACAATTCTGCTCAGAATGCAGGCATACCTCTTACCTCCTGCAAACACAGACTGAAGGCTGCACTCACCGAGGAGGTAAACATCAGGTGGGCTGTGGAAACCACCTGCCATACTACCATGCAAATTTGGCCAAAGATTGACGTAAAGGGATCCATAGCTCTTACCCGGCTGGACCGCTCCTCTCTCAGATTAGTAATCGGGGTAATCACCGGGCACTACCTGATGGGCACACACGGTAAAAGGTTAGGATAGCCCACCAACGATTTTTGTCGCAGTTGTAGGGACGAGGACGAGGACGAGGACGAGGAGGAAACCATCGAACACTACCTCTGCCATTGTCTCGCCCTAGCCAACACGCGCAACCAACTCTTCAACAAGTACTTTCTGGATTGTTTAGCCGACTTGAACTCGGCGAGCGTCCTCGACTTTTTGTGCTATATAACACGCACTCGGTGGTTCAAATACTAAGGGAGGGAAAGAAACGAATGGCCTGAACATGTGCGACACACCTTATATCGATTAGATGAAAACAACATTTATTTTAATTTTTTAGTCTTCGGTACCAAAATTTATATGCATGATATCTTTGACCGTGGTATTACCGATTGAGGAGGTAAGACTGAAAAAAATCATTAATTTGATTTTTAAGGACCATCCTAATGTACATATGTATGTGTATCCTCAGCAGTGGGTGCGCTCCTTTGTTGCCAGCCTCGCTGTCATTCCTGAGCTATTGTTTGTTTATTTCCTCTCCTGTTCGTCCCTCTGTTGCGGCATTCACTCGCTTATGAATAATTTCCATCGAAGCTTTTATACAAACATACATATACATATACACATGTACATATGTATCTACCTATATTTATTTGTACATACTCCTCGGACATACTACGTCTACATACATAAGTAGTACATATTTGTATTATAAGACATAAGTGTGCACTTCAGCGCTTTTGGCGTTTCCTTCATGTGGAGGTGGTGTTATTGTCTTTGTTATCGTTGTTGTTGTTGTTACCTTTGCTGTTTTTGGCTGTGGTGGCATGTTAACTAACGCTGTTTTGATTTCGATCTGTTTTATTTGTTGTCATGTTCGCCAATTGTGTCGTGAGTTGTGTGACATACTCGCGCATTGTCATCACAACAACAAGAACAACAACAAAATAAAAATCAAGAAAACCAGCAAAGTCTACAAGAGCATTTCCTCTGCTTTGCAGATTTTTTTATGGTTTTTTTTTATTCCCATATATGTCATCTCTTCCTGCCAACAATTTGGTGGCTTTCTTACCTTGGTTGCCTGGAACCCATGCATACTCGCATACACATATCGTCTTGTTATTGTGCAGATTTAGCAACTGTTTGATGATATTTATTTTTCGTCTTCCTCCAAGTTCAGTTCAAGCTGCATTGGCGCAAAGTTGTAATCGTTGGAGATTTCCTGTTTACTCAAATACCACACGAATTCTCATTAAATTCGTTAAGTGAATGACAAAATGCAGAGTACGACGAGTTTATCATGCCAAGCACTGACCGCAAAACCTACATAGATTAGTCATGGAATTGATTAAAATTTTTAAACAGCATGGGTCAAAAATAATAAGCTGCAGCAAAGCGAACAATATGTACTCGTATCACCTACATATGCACATACTGGTCAATATTAAGATGATAGGAACATTTTTAGCCTCTTCCCTCTATGCGATATGATGCTGGGGAACTCTATGTATTTTTGTAAAAACTTAACTAGTTTGACCAAAAATATAAAATATATGCTAGGAAACATTTCGAAAACAATAACAAACAGTGTATTGATAGGTAGATAAAGTTAGGTTAAGTGCTTGCCCCTTAGTCCCATAATGAGGTTGTGATGAGCTCTTTGTATTGCCGCAGGGTACTTTTCGTTATCTCAAATCCCCTGAAAAAATGTGGATCTGGATGAATTTCATCAAGTTTCTTATAGACATCAAATCATCAAATTTTTTAAATAAGTGTCTACCAACAACACTTCAATGGGCTATGGTTGCTCTTCTGGCTATGCTATTACAGGTGCACGACTATATGAATTACCGATCCAGGGCTGTAGAACGTATGTGCCAGCTGTTAAGCGCAATTCAGCAAAATGATCCGTTGGTTGGTTGGTTTAAGAGGCGAGTTTACCAACTCCAATTAGCACTTATGCGTAGGGATGCAAATTTTGGGGAGTAACATCGATACATCGATGTTTCGATGCATCGGAAAAATCAACATCGATGTCAAAATACATCGCCAGAAATCCTAGTTAAATTTAATGAACAATTTAATCATTTTCAATCCCAACCAACGCGGTCTTTTGGAATGCAATTAGAAAAATACCTATGTATTTCCCTATATTTAATTAGCCTTCCTAAATCCGCGCTAATTTGGATAGAAAATCGTAAAGTCTCTGGGCCGGTCGGCTCTTTTTAATAATAAGGAAGCATTCGCAATACTGGACGCTAAGTTCGAAGTTTCGGAATGTTCTCCCAAAAAATTAATAACATAAAAATTCATGATCAGTCAAAAAAAATTTGCAAATAATGGCAAATTTAAATGTTACACTGAAGTCGATGTTTACAATATCGTCGAAATTGACATCGATGTATCGCCAATTTAGCGATGTTCAAAATCTTTAAATATCGATAGCCAACATCGAATTTCAGACCAATATTATCGATGTTTCAAATCGATGCTTCGTTTGCATCTCTACTTATGCGTGCTGTTTTAAAACCACTACTCGCAATTTATCCTGAAAAGAAAACAGCAGAAGTCGGTAATTTCGCTCAAATCCAGCCTGTGAAGTTCAAGAACTTAAGTAGTTGCAGTGGGTTAATATCTCTCATGTCCGTTAAATCGCAGTAGCAGAGTTTGCCTGGAAGTCTGATTATAGTCCTACATAGTGCTGGGCAGTTACAGAGCATATACTCCACCGCTTCTTCCGCATCTGGTGAATTACAGCTACGACACGAGGTGTTGTGTTCCAGTCCTAGTTTTGCCGCATGGGTTCCCACGGCATACCGCCCTGTGTAAACGGCAGTTAGTCGAGATAAATCTCTCGTGTTGAGTGCGTTTTGCGCAGTTGGTGAACCACAGACTCCTGCAGACCCAAGCCTATCTGCTAAAGCCAGAACATTGTCTCTGCACTGTTTTATTATACTGGTTGTGATGCTTGCAGAATCAAGTGCCTTGATAGATGCCTGGCTATCCGAGAAAATATCAATGCTGGTCCCGGCTAGCTTCGAGGCTTAAATTATTTTTCACGCCTATTTGATGGCAACGTCTGCCTTAAAAATACTGGCCGAATTCGGTAGTCGAATAGACTCTTCGATTTGGAGGTCAGCTGGAAAATTCCCGCCCACAATCCACTGTTGAGCCGTCCGTAAAAATGGATACTTCAAAGCGTGCAGTAAAAATAGGCTCCTTCCACTCCTTTCATGGTGGAAACATCGTGCCGAAGTTTTCCTTGACGATAAGCAAAGGGCAGGTGTAGTCAGATTTTTCGCGAATGCTTGGGTCGTTGAAAGAGAACAAGATACGTTCATGCTCGTCCGTACGTTCTTTCCAGAATCTAAGTTCCCTCAACCTCTGGACACTCTGTGGCAAATAACAAATGACAGATGGACATGATCTGCCTTTTGCCCTTTCAGTTCATCTCTATGACTTTCCGCCAAACCAGCGAACCGTATGCAATAATTGGGGTTATTAACGGCTTGTGCATCTATAACATAAGATCAGGTCGTAGGCCCCACTTCTTACCCAGCTTTTTCTTGCAAGAATACAGAGCATCATAGGCCTTTTTCACTCGGTGCTCTGTGTTCATTTTTCAGTTTAATTTCGGTGTAAGAATGACGCCCAAATACTTAGCGCCAGTCGAAAGAGAAAGAGTATGCATTTTAATGAAGGCAGGTTAAAACTAGGAACCTATATCCTTGTGGGGAATAACAGTAATTCGGTTTTCGAGGGATTGGCGTTGAGCCCTCAGCTATCCGTCCAAGAGCTCGATGAAGTATCCGCTTATCACATATAATACCATAATCACTACATCATCTGCGTACGTAACATCTTTGACCCCTTTCCTGTTGAGTCTTTTATGAATATTATTTAGTACGCAAAGCCACATTCCTTCTATATCCAGGAAGGACGCCAACGTATATTGTTTATTTTCCAACGAAGACTCTACCTTGTGTACAACCTCATGGAGCACCCTTTTAGGCAAGTATGCTGTGCAGTAGACAATTCTCGGTTGTCTAATTTTGAACGAATGTGTATGTCCAGTAGCCGCTCGTGAGTTTTCATTACAAGAGACTAATGGGTCTGAAGTCCTTAGGCCTTGGAAATGAAAACTACTTTAACACTTTGCCAAGTAGACGGAACGTAGTTGGACATTATAATTGCTTTGAAAATGCTCTTCAGCCGTGGAATAACCCACGATTGGGCTTTCTGTAGCATTGGTGAAAAGATCCCGTCCAGACTCGGAGATTTGTATGGAGAGAAGCTGTTAATAGCCCATGCAATCTTCTCTCGCGTGATAATTTCGTTAACGTTCCGTAAGATTTATGGCCCTGTTCTCGTAGGCAACAGGTACCAAAGAAGAAGGTGAAACACGTAAGTAAAGGTGCCCATGGTAGAATGAATGGCAGAAAGGGCTATCCAAACTTGGGATGAAAAACCAGTCTCGACACAAACCAACAAACGATTTGGCAGAATGTCTACCAAAGCGTTTGGCCACTACGGCTTGCAAACACAAGGCAGTGGCAAAAGAGGTGTGAGATGTCTTCCCCACTTCTTACCAGCTTCTTACCTAATTTGGCTAGGTGTTTGCTTTCAAACAATTTTCTGTAAACACAATCGCCGCAAAGAGGAGCTACTATCTACTTTTCGGTTTTCATTATCCATTACTAGGGAGGATAAACTTAGAACAAGGCAAAGAATTGGACTGTAATCGCTTCGTGCATCCATACAAAAATCTCTGGCTGTAATTCCCGACTCTTGCCGATGTTCCAATGGCAAGGGTATATGTCCTAGTTGCTTTGCAAATCTTTCCTTCGACGTTGAGTTGACAGTGTGATTTAACGCTAGATACTCTGCGTGTTTAGTCTTTATCCCCCAATGCTGCTTCAAATTAACAGTTTATTCAGTAGTCCTTACCGTATTAAGATTGGTCAGGGTCGAACAAAATAGCTTTGTCTCATTGTGTACCTCTGCGTTGAAACTTCTTGAATTGTATTCTCCTATTCCTGTAATTTCTGCCCAACTAAGGTAATTTAGTTAACCGCCGGTTTGATGTAATTAAAAGAACCATGAAGAACTTACTTATTGGTCTGAAATTCTTGAATTTGTTGAATTCGCTCGAAGTCGATTAAGCGGTTGTAGATTTTGCCTTATTAAGAAGCTTCAGTCTGGACAAAACATTTTGTTTCTCACTTGCCTATGAAAACCCTCGTTGAAGTTTTGGTCAAATTATAGTACATTTTTGATCATGGTTACACCAAGTTGGGTATACATATATAGAGTATACATATATACATATAAAACTCAAGTGCGTGTAGTCCCTACGCGCGGAGGAAGTGAAACTTAATAGAGCAAATTCCAGAAAGAAAGAAATGTGCGATATACATAAACATCTACATATTTTCTAATATACACAATACATATTTATTTTATTTTTTTAACGAGCTTTAATTTATTATTTTTTATAACCAACTGCTAAGTT
>JAPVRG010287550.1:0-17135 GCA_029783565.1 Rhagoletis cerasi
TGTGTATTGAATAAATAACCACCAGGGATGGAACATTAATTTTCAAATTGTACCCAATTCGCGGAAATATTTTACCTTAAATGTTCCTAAAAAATAAATATGCATCTTCATATGTATATAGTTGAAAAAATCAGAGGATAACCTCTCCCTTCGATAGCATATCAAGTTTTAGACTCACATCAAGCAAATTGGGCTATAAAAAGACAGAATATTTTCGAGCAGTGCGAGACAAAACTGTTTTAGAAGAGGTGAATCACTTTACTCCGAGTTCTTCGATCTGACAATTTGAAAAGAAATAATCTCTGTCTATCTGGCGCAATCAACACCGGTTACGTTACTTTGACCACCTTTTTGTATCATTTATATGCCCCTTCACAAAGAGAGGCTATTGGACAACTTACCCACACCAGAAAATGCGCTGAAATGTCGATAAAAATAAGAAAAGATTTCCTGAAAGGTTATTTGGCTACGTTCCAAATGTACCTAAAATGGTTTGCTTGTACCGAATGTACTTGCAATTTAAAGAAAGGTACGATTGCACCAACTTTTCCATCACTGTTGCTAATGGAGCAGCTGACTGCATTTTGCTAATAGAGCAGTGTGAACACCCAAACACGTTGGCTCAATTAAGGAGTTAATTGCCTCAGCTAATTGGCATGTTTGAACATAGTCTTACGTGGCACCCTAACGTCAGTAAATTAACAGAGCAATTCTGGCTAAGATAGTTGAAAGTCTTTTGTAAGACAATTGAAAGACAGTAAGCAAGATAGTTCGAAAGTCTTTTGTTATTCTAGTACAAAAGTCTTAGAAAAAAGCTCTCTCATTCACCACTCGTGGTGAAATGCTCTTTTGACAGGAAGCACTTGAGCACGTTGCAAATGGAAATGTATATCATTTTACTCGCGCTGCTTCAACAGTGGCAATGGCCGAGTGAACAAAGCACTGACGTGTCATTGGAAAGATCCGAGGTTCGAGTCCTCGTACAGACGATTTTTTTTTCTTTTTTTCTTAGTTTAATATTTTTTTTAATTTCATTTTTTTTTTCTTTTTTTGATTAATTACACTGGCCAACAAAATTTGGCGACAGAGCTTTTGAAAGATGATTCCTATAGGATTCACAATCTGTCCTTTAAATTATTCAATTGGCTCCAGTTTTCGAGATATTTGGCATCAAAAGTGTCAAAAAACGCATTTTTCACAATTTTTGAACTTTTGTAGTAGTATAACGATGCGAGAAGAAAGCCTAAACGTTGTAATTTTATCCCAAAAGATAAAAAAAAATTTGGTTCCGCAAACATTAGTCACAGAAACCATTTTTTAGTAAAAAATGTGGAGAATGCAACTTGAAATATACTCCAATTTTTTCATCACATCCACCCAATTTTTTTTTTAAATTGTCTTATTGTGGATGATTATAAGCCTTTCAACGTAAGTTTCCAGATTTGATTAAAGGTTGACTATATTCTTCTTCCAATGACTGTAAAGGAGTGTGCGACAAAGAGGTACAAAATTTCAACATACTTACTTTTCTCCAATTATTCACAAATTTTCTAAACATTTGACAGATAAATTGAAATCCATAAAGAAGACTAGTACAAAACTCAAATGAATTTTAATAAAAAAATAAAATTGGTATTTCTGAAACAAGCCTTATGTTTAAAGAATATACTTTTTTACTTTTGGAGCTAAAATGACAATATTTCAGCCTTCATTTTATACTGGTAAACAATTATATTGCACGTTTATATCTTTCAACTGAAGTTCAAAAAATACCAAAAATCCGTTTTTGGCCATTTGAATCACAAATATTTCAAAAAACTAGAGCCAATTGAATTATTTGAATTATTTGTGCCGCATGCAATTGTTGGAATTTTGTCCGGCTGTGTTATCTTTTAATTTCTAGATTTTTTGTTGTAAAACGAATTTTTTTTGTAATTTCATTTAGTTCTTAGGAACTTATTTTATTTCTTTAATTTAATTTTGTTTTACTTTTTAGATTTTATTGCTTTAAAAAGAAAAATATAAATTTTTTTAATTTAATTTAGTTTTTCTTTTTTTAGTTTAATTAAATCAGTTTTTAATTATCTTTCTTTAAATTTTTAGATATTTTTTTTTAAGAAAATTATTTTTTCTTAATTTCATTTAATTTTTACGCTTATTTTATTTTATTTTACTTAATTTTTAGATTTAATTTAATTTTAGAAACTTGTTTTAATAATTTTCCTATTTTTTAAATTTATTTTTCTAATTTAATTTAGTTTAATTTTTAGAAAGTTTCCTGCTAAAATATAAACAGAATAACCCATATCTTTCAAATAATCTTTCGAAAGGTATAGTTGCCAGAATAACCAATTGTCTTTCGAAAGACTGTGGTGAGTTGAAAGACAGTTGCCAGAATTGCCGTGTAAAGCTCACATTTGTTATAAAGTAGTTCGATTCGAAAACTATTTCGATTTTTTTTTTTGCGAACACAGAGGTCCCCTATTTACATTTTTAGTCATGTCTTCGGCTTTTACAGTCGGATTTTAAAGTATGCTGTATCAGATTTTTTTTGTATCGAGGAGACAATCTTTTTGTTCCAAAGTTAATTGACCTCAAGTATCCCGCTCTAGTACTTTCCCACCAGATCTCAGTTCTTATCATCCTAACGTACCATCGAAAAATTTAAAACGGCAACGCCTGTTCGGCCAAAAAAATACTTTGTCGAAATCGCCTTGCAAAAATATTTTCGACTCAGCGGTATATGCGGCTAACTTTTTTGTTTGCTTGTGAGGTGGTACTGTCTAATGTACAACATACATATGTATGTGCGTAGAGTGCAGTGGGGAATTTGCGGATAGCGTTGGCGAAATGGAACGTCTTGTGACTTTGACTTTAATTACTGGATTTATAGGTCCTCCGAGATAATCTGCTTTGTCGTTTCGTGTGTGACGTCAAAGCTGCAAACGGATATGAAAAACATGAACGTACACATCCGTACATACGTACATGCTCACACACTCGCATGCAATCTACATTTTCATATGCGTATGTGTGCGCTCAACGTTCTTTGTTTACAAAGTGATTACTGGTGCGTCAGCAGGACACACTCAGTCAGCCAGGAGTTGGCTAAAACGAATGCGAATGCAGAGGGCAGACGAGCGAACGTGTAAGAGCGTGTCATGTTCTAGTGCACATATCACAGCTTATAATAAAAGCAAGACGTTACAGGGTAATTAACATCAGCCACTGCTATGTAGCGCAAATGCAGTAGCCAGGAATACATATACCACATACATATGTATATAAATAAAATGAGACAATAATAAAATTGCAGTAGTAAAAATACAGAGATATGTGTAGACATTCGCCACGACTAACTGCAAATAGTTATTTTGTGGGAGTTGGAGGGAGAGTGGCTGTAGCGAAGTTGACGTAAAAGAAGTGTGACCCACACTACTTGCCCACTAATTGGTTGCATCTTATTACAAGGCACACATGAATGCATTTACTCACGTAAAAGAAAAAAAGAATTTATTACCTAGTAGGAAATTTTTATATTCAATACGGTTTGCTGATATATAAATGTTAAGTATTCAATGCAATTCATGGATTCATTGAAATTTGTCTATGAACTGATACTTTCCAAGTGCCAAAAGGTCGATATCCCCCTGAGAAAAATTTTGGGTAGCTCCTTGTAAAGAGAATATCAAGTTTGTAGTTTAGGGAGCTCTGATATCGAGCTCTTACCGCCAAAATAACGTAAGCGACATTTTTTTCAAAATTTTCTTTTTTCTGCATCAAACTAAAAACTTGAAATAAATTGAAGTGGCGACCCGCAAGTAAGATTATTGGTTGTTTTGAAAAAGTATGTCCACTAGGAAGAAGCTGGCATCAAATAGCGGTCCCATGATGGAAAGCTGATCTTAGAAAACTTCGTAAGAGTTCCAGTGGACTTCTGAATAGGTCGTTAAAAAGCTGAATATCATATCATTCCGAAGTGATATAAGGGCCAAATTCATAGGGGACCTCTGCGTAGGGATCTCTGATAACACCGTGCGGCAGTCCATTTTAAACACATACAAAAGAATATACTTGCGAAACTAGGGGCCAAGTGTAGGCAAACTGCGTTCTTTGTTTTTCTCTCTGAGGTCAGGACTTTTCTTGAAAGGACTTTAAAATTTTAGATTAATTTTTTTTTAAAAAGCTTAAATTTCTTTGAGATTCCATCTCGAAAAAAATATTATTGGGAAGGAAATTTTTAAGTATTTTTACTAAATATGGTTTGGACAAAAAAACAAGGTCACATTTTTTTGGTGCATAAGGACGAAAAGGTATTGAAAATGCCCTTTTAAAATTTTTTCCTTGAATATTCTTGAAAATTTGCGATATTTATTTTTAAAAAATTATAGGTTAAAGACTAATATACACACTACAACATCCTAAAATTTCGTCATTCTAACTTTATTAGCTCAAAAAGATGAAAGTAGATAATTCAATAATTCAATCCCTGTTCGTCCTTTTGAACCAAACAATTAAAATACGATTGTATTTTTATGAGAAGCAGTTTTTCATGACACAAATACACTCGGAAATTTGCCCTTGCCTGTCGAGGGGCGACCGCTAGAAAAAAACTTTTATTTTCTTTTATATTTTTTGATGTCGCTCGGAAACTGCGCTCGAACCCAGGCCCTGCGGTATGGTAGTGCGCACTGCTAACCACTACACCACAGCGGCTGCCTCTAAACAAATCACTTTAAAAACTTATATTGCAAAAATTTCCTCTCACATATTTGCCCCTGATGCTACGAATATGTATTATTTTTTTTTTTTGTTCTCACTCATTGTTTCCTTAGTGGGCTTTAATTGTCCTTTTCGCTAGGTTTATATATTATCTACATAACTATATATATACATATGCATGTACATGTGTTCACACATATTGCTTACGCCAAACTGTCAACAGGCATGATGTGGCAAGCAATGAGAGCGCGAATGAAACATGTTGACAGCCAAAAAGGATGCTAAAATCCCTGCGACAATATCCCGATAACAGCGACTGACATTGCATAAGTAGTTAGTAGACAATCAGGCAGCAATGAAATATGCATTGCAAATCGTATTGCTAGCTGTGCATATAAATATGTATGCTCACTCGTTAGGGCTGTCCTTATTTAATCACAAATTCGATTTTTTAGGTATGCCGAAAGCTGTAAGGAGCTAAACTCATTGAAGTCAGGAAATTTGTTTGCTAAGAAGGAATATACGATCAAGAAGTTGCTAAAACCGTCCTTTAACAAATCCGCTTTAACAGGCCTACATAGAATTTTACTTTCCTTGATTAATTCTTTTGCATTTGAACGCGGCCCTTTCATTTTTTGCTTCTTGTTGTAACTTCATATCTTCTTAACCCTTTGAAAAAAATATTTTTGGGAAGGAAATTTTTTAGTCTTTTTCCAAAATATGGTTTGGATAAAAAAATAAGGAAAGAGGATCATATTTTCAAAAAATTAAAAATAACTGTAATTTTAAAAGACATTTTGTATAAAAAATATTATTAAAATGGCAAAGCAAAGATAGATAGCTTTGATTCTTGGTTTGAATGCTAACTTCAAGGAGGCTTTAGAGTCTTACAAAAGTTATAGCTGTGACCTCAAAACAGCCAGAAAATATGGATTTTTACAAATAGTTATTTTCTTTAATTTTTGTGACCGAGCCGGTATAATGCGCCAACTTTCAAAGTTACTTGCCAAGCTAGTGTAGTCCATTTTTCAGTACAGTCAGTTTAAATTGGGTGAAGCATTAAATTTAAAATTTTTTCTGAGCAAAAAGTGTCATTTTCCTCCAAGCTAGAGCAGTTACCTACAAATTTTAGACGACAATTTACAGAAACATTACTCAGAATCAGTAGAAATTTGAGTAACGGGAATTAAAAACCATCACAGGGTGTAGATTTTTTCGTTTGTTTTTGAACGCCTATAATTCAGATAACTATTAACACTTGGCCTGTTACCCGTTTCCGGCCTGACGTCAACTTCTGAGGCACCCTAAATACATTCTAAGCACATGTTTCAGAGATGCAAAGGAGATCAGAACAACCCTAATACTGGCATATTCATGCATACGTTTTCCTTAAATATAGGAAGAAAATGTTTGCATTATATTTCCTAAACCTCAACTCTTGAGTCGATATTATTATAGTCGAAGATATCACACATAAATTTGGTTCCGACTGGAGACGGTTAAGGTAATTTGAATTTTGACCCCTGACCCCAATCGGGACCAAAATTTATATGTGATATTTTCGACTATAATTGTATTGACGTAGGCATTGAGGTTTGGGAAATCTTATATAAAAATACTATTCCTACGTTTAAGGACCGCCCTAATGTGCATATAACTTGACATGGATTGATATCGGCCTAATATCTCCGACTATAGTAGTATCGATTTTGGGTATAAAATGAAAAAAAAAATTGTTTTAATTTTTTGAGTCTTCATAGGGTAATCGAAATTTTGGTATCCGTGCGACACGCCTTAATCGTCTCCAACCGGGACCAAAATTAAAATGTGACATCTTTTACCGTGGTATTACCGATTGAGGGTGTGAGACTGAAAAATCGTTCGTCGGATTTTTAAGGATCACCCTAATGTGCATACATACACACACATACATATGTACTATCAAAATGTTGCATGCAGATCACATACGCTTCGCAGCAATTAAAATCAGATAAGTTACTCACTGTTTTAGAGTGGAAATGTCCTGTTGTCAGAGTCACAGTCACATGCACTACATACATACATAGGTACGTGCGACTAACTCACCTGCTCACTGCATGCTGTCAGCGACATAAGTCGTTCTTAGCCTTTTCCACAGCAAAACAAAAAGTCATAAAATTCTTACAGACAGCGACAACAACCAACAAACAAACAATAAACCGAAAAATGTGACTAGTTGACACTCAATGAAATTGCGAGTGCATTATGCCGCTGAAGTTGAAGTTGTACTATTTGGGGTGCTTGGCTTTCTCCATGACTATGCGCTCCACATACTACGCATTCAAAGCTTTCGCGCGTAGAAACGTGTGAATTCGCCGCGTGTGATTGCTCACTCAGGCAGCAGCCATCAACACTCGAGTGGACCCATTTAATCTGCATAATTTCCTTAACACCCCTTAACACAGCCAACAGCCAACAGCTTTTCCTTCCCACCCCGTCCGAATCCATCCAGCGCTCAGTCCATGGCTCAGTTTCAAGTCTGCTGGAGAGGAAGTGTCGTTCCTGACGCCTGTCGTCGTCGCTCGACTCTTCCATTTACACGTTGGTTGTTGTTTTTGGAGTGTGGGTATGCATTGCCTAGGTGTGTGTGTGGGGGTGTCGTTGTCGCTGTCGCTGATGGTCCTTCAACCAAGTGTCAAGTGTCTGTTAACAGTCCTCATCTTTTGATGTGAGCACTTTTTTTTGTGTTTTTTGTAAAGTATTTTTTACGGTTTTTTTTTACTTTTTTCTCGCCATTGTCGCTAACGTGGTGTGAAATGTGTTGGGAGTTTTGTCAACAGCTCAAGTGTTGATTTTTATGCCCTTTTATTATTGTTGTTGATTTTTTTTTCGACGTAAATGCAAATAATGTTGCTTTTGTTGCTGCTGAATGCTATTATTTGCGCTTAATTTTATGACCTTGTTGCATAAACATAAACAGAAGGGCGGTTAAAAAAAAACAAATGCAATGCTTGCTTTTTCAAATAATCACACAAAATTATGGAAAAAAGCAATTAAATACATACACACTTAGAGCAAATAATCGCTGCCCTAGACATGTACATATGTATATTCATTAGGATGGACCTTATAGTACCAACATTTAATTTTGTATGGGGCACCCTTTTATTTTGTCCTACATACGCAATAAAGACATGCACGAAAACTTCAAAATTAAAAAAAAATTACAGGTCGCTGGCAGGATATGAAAAAATTTATTTTTTTTAATCGCAAAAATTCGACAAGATTTGGAATTCAAATCTGATAAATTTGACATAATACTGAAACTTATTCATATAAATTGATAACCTCACTGAGTTATGGCAGGTCGAAGTCAAACTTTTGTCGAATTTTAGCGATTTAAAAAAAATCATTTTTTCAAACCTTTTTTTTTTAATTGTGAACTTTGTGGATGTCTTTATTTTGTACGTAGAAAATTATAAAGGGGTGCACCATGATGTTGATATTTTAAGGACCACCCTAATGTGCATATTAGTTTCTAAATACTTCTTTAACGCAAGTACATACAAAAGCACAAATATTCAAAGTACATAGATGGGTAATCAGCTAGCTCCGGGGTTCGATTCTCATCGGACGACCGACTTCTTATTTTTCTTGGGCACAAGGGTATTGTAACTTGGTTCATATAACGGTTATTTTCCTGAAGGAATTAAACATAGGTTGGTGTTGTAAATGGAAAAAAATCAGACAGTAACCATGCCCAACTACCATATAACAGTATTTTTTCTAAAAATAAAAAGACTGCAATATACTTTAAAGAAATAACCATGATAAAAAAGGAGGTAGTTTCACTCCAAATTTTTTGACGGATACTGGAATTTTTTAAATTTCATTATTTGTTCATATTACTAGCAGCGTTGCCACATTTGTAATAATAAAATTTAAATGATGGTATTTCGGGATGGGAGTTTATTTTATTTTTAATAGGTCTTAGTCTTTCAAGACAAGCCTAATATATGAATACATACTTATACAAAAAGGTAGCTCCTCTTCACAATATTTTGACGATAAAGGAATTTTTGGCGTTTTAAAATTTGCAACAATTTCGATTAGAAGGTCAGCCCATTATAATAAAAACTCATGCCATAACGTATACATTCGGCGGCCCTAAACCCCATACTGACGGTGCCTTAAGAATGTATATGATAATAAAGTTCGCTTATGTTTGTGCTGATGGAAGTAAAATATTTTCGCACAACTTTGCGCGCGATTGCATCATATATTCCTTCGGTTGTTGTTGCGTCATGTCACCTTTAAAATACCATACTTTGACATAAATAATTTAATAGCATTAAGATCGTACCCATCCAAAAACTCCATGTACTCATCCAGGCATTCTTCGTTTTCGAAGAGCTCCTCAAGTTGGAGGCTGGAAGAAAAATGTATGCATCATGTATATTTCCAACACCACAGTTTTTCATTACCTTGCATTTCTCGTCATTGCACTTTCTTTAGACGTCTAATACCACCTAGTGCCTAAAGGTATGCTATAGCCCCAATCAACTGGTATCAAACCGGATATAAACCACATACATATACACAAATATGTGCAAAGCTGCATGTGCAAAAATTTCATATAAGAAATTATTAATGTACATGCACTTCTCAAATACTGTATAGCCAGACCTGCTAAAGTAGTCAGTCAATCGATGGCATCCCAAATCATGCTCAGTTGGCATGCTCAGTTAGCATCCTCAGCTAGCTTGACGCATCCTTGCACTCGGGGCTCTGTATGTCTTTCAGCATACAGAGGTGGTACAAGAGTTACTATTGGCCACAGCGCGTATCTAACTTTTTCTCCAATAAATACCTGGTGCTCAACTCTTCCGGAGTTTAAGACGTAGATATAAGCCGTAGGGACTCTGCATGACTTACAACCATGCAGAGGTGGTAGCTGATGGTTGCCATTGGCCACAGTGCCTACCCACTATTTTTTGCTCGAATAAATATTTTTTTTATAAATGCATATATGCAAACATACTGGTCTCCCCTCTCACTGAGTTATTCACTTGGACTTTAAAGAGGTTGTCATTTTTGATACCACGTGAGGTCAACCACAACGAATTCGATGAAATGCCCTGAGGCAATCGTGAGGTTACGAAGATGGCCAGTAACAGTCAAGGTCAAAACAGCGAGTCAAGGCTATTCAGCCTTAGCCTCTCGGAATCTAAAATGCGTGGTAGAAAGTGTTGAGGAAATTCCACCTTATCATTATGCAGGAAACTGCGGCAGTAATGAACAGATGTGATTTTTAGTCTCACCGCTTTCTCGCCAACTCGAAGACGGGCAGTTTTTGACTGGAAATGATCCTGTGCCTCTACGAATCAAGTGAATTAGAAAATATTACGACACAGATGTGAGAGACGTCAGGTACCTCCTGTGGAATTCTGAGCGCACCAACAGTGAGTTCAGTGCCCTGATTGCCGCTTAGCAGCACTTTCTTTACCAGTATGCGTAGTATATCTACTGTTTATTCGATGGCAGCGACTTCCTGAAAAATGCTTTAGCAGTCACCACGTCTAATGTTGATAGCTCCTAGACAAAATATCCACCCACCAACATTTGCATTAAGCTTCGACCTATCTATGAAAAAGTTCACTGTTTGCCTCCCTCAGCCACCGCGCTACACCCAATCGGGAAAGGTTTAGAGAAAAATCTGTAGAAGTAATTTCAGAGACGCAGTGATCCGTCTAATCAGAGACTATTTAGATGCTCTCAAACATTTTAGAGTAGCCTGATGATGAGCTTTCTGGGTATTCCATTTCTCTAAATCTGGTTTCGGCCCATTCGGCGGCAGTTTTGCCTACAATGTCAACAAGTCTTATGTTCAGCATGACGTTAATCGCCAGAGTGGCATTGCACCACTTATACCAAAGAGGACAGCCCTCTGTGCTATAGCTGTCCAACTAATGAAGCGCTCTCTAGAACTCCATAAAACATAAGAGGCTTTACTATACCATCATAGAGCCAAGAAATTATTTTTCGCGAGGAGCCCCATCTTTTACCAATAGCTCCTTTGCAACTGCATGAAACCACTGTTGCCTTCATCACTCTTTCCTTAGTGAATAGGATCAGTTTTGTCTTGCTGCTAATTAACGATGAAGCTGCTGTTTGCCGCCCAAGTATTCATCAGGTTTAGGTAATCTGAAGTCAGATTGTATGTGTAGTGTTTCCAGAAATATATCCTTTCGGCAGGCCCTCTTCAATAATTTCTTCCTTGAGGGCTGCGTCTACATTTTCACTCTACCCTGCAAGCAGGTTCTGCCTCCCTCAACTGTAAAACTTCTGTCGCAGAGCAAGATGTAGAAGAGGGTGTCTGTCTTCTTCTTAAATGGCATTACAGTCACTTGTCGTTTTGTCGAGACTAAGAAACTTCTGTTCGATCTTTTTATTGCTGTGTTTGTTTACGTGGCGGGTGCCGAGCACAGCTAACAATTCCTGGACGCCCGCTTGCCGCCGCACCTACTGGTGAACAGACGTTGCCGGCTTCAGTGAGCCCTCCACCGAAAGTCCCTCTCCTTCTGCCGTGGCCCAAGGCTCTATTCGGTTTGGTTATCACAACACGCACATGGACTTCCCACGGTTTCCAAAGTGCGCGAACGAGGACGCAAGAGTCGGGATTGAGTAGAGCCGTGCAACTGTAGCTGGACGCCCAGAAGAACGACTATACCCCATTTCACTTAGCGGTGCATGAGGACGAGGCAAAGGACCCCCTGGCAACAAATAAAAAGGCTTCACGTACTAGGACACACGTCTCTATTGAATGTTATAACTTTGAAGTAGTGAAGGGCTTTGTCTACAAAGTTTCTAGCATAAAAACCACCAGTAATGTCAGCCTGGAGATCAAGCGAAGAATAACTCTTGCCAATAGGTGCTCCTTTGGGCTTGGTAGGCAATTGAAAAGCAGAGCCCTCCCTCAATGAACTAAAATTACGCTGTACAAGTCTCTCATCACGCCCGTTTTTTTATATGATGCGGAAACATGAACGATGTCAAACATGGATGTGAAGACTTGGTGGTCTTTCGAGAGAACTATTCCACTCGGCACCCATGGATGGACAACGAAAGCAAGGGCGCACGCTAACAAAATGGAAGGACCAAATGCAGAAGTAGCTGTCTATGCTCGAGATGAACAACTGGCGCAAATTCCCTAAGGAAAGGGGCGATTGACGAAGTTTTTGGTCTCGGTCCAAACTGAAAAATGGTTGTGTAAGAAAAACGTCTCTCTCGCTTTTCAAATTTACGCCTGTTATTCATAACAATTGATGATTGCCTTCGTTGTCCACTAATGCGTGCCCAGTCGAAAAATTGTTTCATCGGAGCATCATCATCCATACATAAGTATATACTTATATGCAAGCAGACGCAGTAGTTGTATTTTTATGCGCTTCAATAGGTGTATGTCGCTCAGGCGAGCGGGCCACAGACGTGGAATAGTTCTCTCCAAAGCGTTCTCACCTTTATAAAGGACGGGCATAATGAGAGATTTGCAGAGCTCTGCCTTTCGATTAAAACCTTGTTGCAAGCGTTATCAAGCGATTCAGATTTGCAACTCGTATGTATTTAACTTTGCAGCATCAGATTTAGGAAATCGTGTGGCGGTGAATCGTTTTGTCTAAAATCTCATTTGGTCTCGAACAGCTCGGAGAGATCCTTCCCACTTTAGACGCTAAGATTCAAATCTACGGGCATGTATTCAGCAGACCAAATTCTACTTATAAGCCGATCAGCTTTCCGCCCTTGGTCTTGAGGTTTTACAATAAACACCATTTTAAAGCTAAAGAAATAAATAAAGTATTCAGTTTTCCTTCCTTATGAACGTCAGCATTTCATTCTTTAGTATTTTTGTTTGTTTTTAATCCTCTTCGGAACTCCTTACACGGAATGTCCAAACAGCTTGACAACTTGACTAAGAGCACAGCTTGCGCTTGCTGGCGCTTAAAAACTTCCTGAGCGGATTGTGCAACTACACCTCGAATCATGCCCACATACTGGGTGTATAGCCCCTCAAACCCTCCAACAGTCACCTCAGACCACCCAACTTAATGCACAGCAAAGATGAGAAGACAGAGAAAAAAATCAAAATATTGCGACATAAATAAAAATTTAATTTGAATGTAAGCAGCAATCGAAGGAGGACTGAAACCAGCCAAGCAGTGGACTGCAAGTAAATTGTACGCATTGTAGACTTAACAATGGGTGTGGGCGCACCAAAGACATGCCATTATTATTGTGTTATAACACCAAAGAAGAAAATGCGATTTCCTACAGTTTTCATTTTAAATATACTCATATTTTTTTTGTAATTTCCACTTGTTTTGTTTCGTATTTTACCAAGGTAAATAAATTTATCGCCTTTGCCGTGTAACGTAGTGATGGTGACAATGCTGCTGGGGTCACGTGACACTGGAAAGGAAAAGCTTAAATCAGATAGAAGTAAAGAACGGTGGAGGGTGGGGGCAAAGCGAAAGTGGATAGTAATCAAAAGAGTAGGCAGTGCATAGACCACCAAGCTGCAGGTGAGCGACCGATTCGCGGCTGGGGTGGCCACGCGACTGTGGCTGCGGCAGTGGACAGATGTCGCCATGCAGTGCGCGAAATGAAATCGTAATGAGATTTCTCTTGGTGGCGTACATGAAGCTGCTTATACATACTGCGACCGGACGAGGTTTTAAATTTTCTTCTCCTTTTTTTCATAATTTTTTCTTCCATATTTTCAATGCTTTTTTCCGTTTTTTGTTTTTTTACTTTTGGTTGTAATGACAGCCAAACAAACACCAACTGTATTCATAATTGGATAAAGACGCGATCTGTGCTGTGCATTGTTGCGCGCGTGGAGTGCGTTGTACCACCGGAGGCGGTGTTGCTAACCACTATCGAGTGTCTCTAAGCATTTTTCTTCACGATTATAATTTTTTATTTAAATTTTTCCCCTCCCACTCATCTCTCTCTCTCTTGGTGTATATAATTTTTGTCGTTAGACTGATTCAAAAGGGCATTTAAGCTAAAATATGTTCCCACGGGGAATGTGCGCACGGTGGCACTTGTGTCGCAAATGAGACAAACACAATTACAACAACAGCAAAGACGGGAAAGGCAAAAATTACTTCAAGTCTAAGACACATAACTTTCAAGTGTTCAGCGGAGAATTCCGACAAAATGACTTAAAGTGGCCTTAAAGCGGCGCAAAAGTGTAGCTCAAGAGGCAATAATATTTAAATTAGAATGCAATGTTCAAATGACCAGCTGATATGGGCCAAAATATAATGAAAAGTGTGAAAAAATTTTACAAAAATAATGTGAAGAATAATGAAATTGCCAAATAAAATTTCGAATGCAAATTATTATGAGACTCAATGGAGTGTCGTCCATATTTTTGTGTTAAAAAAATGTACGAAAAGTTTTCGGCTGTGGGTGGGTGCAGAAAAACAAATATATGCATGTAATTTAAAATGTAAAATATTTTTAATTTTTTTAAGATATATACATATGTACATATCTACATATGCAAGTTAGGGTGCATCGCTCTGGATATAAAAACAAAAGCCGGCCGTCGGAATTAGAAAACTTATTGTATTCTAAGACTTTCGTTAAAATACATATTTCGGAAGAATACTAAGATTTACGTCAGCTGGACCGATTTGAAAATACCAGGCACTGAGTACAAAAGGTATGATCGAAACTAAACATCGTTCTTGTAGTTTTGTTCCCAACAACGCTTAAAAACCAAAACCGAAATGAGAACAAAACTTTCGAGATCGTTCTCAACGGGAGTTATATAAGAACAAAACCCTGGGGAACATTTCCAAAGAGAACAAAATGCGAACAATACTTTCGGCAACATTTTTAAGAGAACAAAATGGGAACAAAAGTCTCCGGAACGTTCTAGCAAAGAACAAAACGGGATAAAAGTTTCAGGAACTTTCTCTCGAAGGACATTTTGGGAACTAAAGTCTCAGGAATGTTCTGGCAAGGAAAAAAACGGCAACAGAAATTTTAGGAACTTTCTTTCGAAGAACAATTCGAGAACTAAAGTCTCAGGAGCGTTCTGGCAAGGAACAAAACGGGAACAAAAGTATCAGGAACTTTCTCTTGAAGAGAACGAAATGAGAACAAATCTTCTCCGAACTATTTTTATCAAATCTCTGTATTAGTTTGAAATGTTTAAATATTGATATTAACAAAAAAGAACTGAGAGAAAATTATGCATACCATATAGATGAAATTAAGATAGGCGTATAGCGAATATGGAAACTTATTGACTTAACTGGCTCAGTATCAACAAACCAAAAGTAATTAAGTTATCACGTAAAAAGTAATGAAGCTAGAAACTAATTACAAATCAAATATACTGGTGGAAAAAATAATAGAAACGCCTTATTCGGAATAATATTCGACATAATGAATAACAACTTTCGAAATACTAACGAAAAAATCTGGCCGCAAGTGAAATCAGACTGAAGTAACAATGTTCCTGTATTTAAGGAGGTCACTAACTATATCATTAAGTTATTTTAAAATATTTAAATTTATGTATATTTATTTGAGAACAAAATTTTTTAGAATGAAAATCAAATTTTCATTTTGATATTCCATTGGTAAATATAAAACAAAGAACAGTAATTGGACTTGAAAATTTAAAACAGGTATAAAAACCTTTCACTTACTCCCCCTCCACTGAAACGATACATTAAAATAAACTAATATCGCCCTGTGCTCGAAATTCGACCACCCTGACTCTTTTTTGACTCTTTACGTGTGTCAAACTTTATAAATGTGATGATAATCCACTACGACCATGTGAGGCCAAAGTGTTTAGGGACGTGATACATAATATAGTATACTCATGGCCGGCTAGAGAAAATCCGGGCCCGGTACTAAATATCTGATACATCTCTCATGAAAATCCATGGGGATTGGGTAACTCAAAAGTGTACCACAAAAAAGACCCTTGCGCCACCTATCCGAAAAACGAAGTTATTATGAGGAAGTGATTTCCTTAAAATCGGTGTATGTTTCATTGAAATCGAGCGAATGATACTCTCAAAAAGGGGTTTCAAAATTCTACTGTGGCGTATTTATATATAGATAACTGAATAAATGTCCAAAATAACTAATTTAATTGATATTAAATGATTTATAGAAGTTTATGTTAATAATTTTAAAGTTTCTTTTAATAATAATTCTTTTTATATTCATCTTTAGAACATTCTTGAGAGTTTTCTTCTCATTTCGTTCTTTTTGAGAACGTTCCCGAGAGTTGTGTTCTATTTTTTTTCTTCACGGAAACGTTCCCAACGTTTTTTTCTCATTTTGTTCTTTTTGTTCTTCACGAAAACGTTCTCAATTGTTTTGCTCCCGTTTGGTTCTTTTGTGGGAACGTTCTTAACATTAAATTTTGTTCTCGTGCAGAACTAAACCAAAACGGGAACGCGTTCTCGGTCCCTGGAAAATACCTCAGAAAATCGAGTTTGTTATAAATAAAATTAGTATTTAAAAATACTTTTTTTCCAAAAAATCACCTCAGATGATAAAACAGTTTAAGATTAAATAAAAAGTCTGTACAAAAATGTTTAAAAATTGTATCAACCGAATCAAAATAATGAAATTTTTGCGGGTATTGTCAAATCGCTCCAGCTCACGTAAATCTTAATATTTTTCCGTTATAATTTGGCCGAAGTCTTAAAATATAATAAATTTTATAACTCCTGCGAGAAATCCGCAATTTTTTTGTTGATGCACCCTAATGTGCATATTAGACTGGCCGTAAATTTTTTTTTTTGGAAAACCTTAAATTTTTTCTTCTTAAAATATGAGGTTACGTGTAAAAAGAAACAGTATAATTTTTCAGCTCGATCCGATCATCCCTTAACGTGCCTTGTTAGGGCTAAATTACGTAGAACTTCAAGAAAATTACCATTTTTACGATTTTTAGTGTAATTTTTCACTTTTTTGAAGTTTGTTCAAAATTGTTTTTAAAACGACAAAAGAATAAGTTATAGGAGTGTAAGAAAACATTTGTTTTAATTCACTGTTTTTTTTTTATTAGTATAAAGTACTATTTCGAAAAGAAATAAAAGTTGGTTACTTATTTAATGAGAGACGATTTGGTGCAAGATGGATAACTTTGCCTGTAGTGCTCAACAACTTGCAATAAGTACTGTTTATCTTCTTCATTATAAGTCAATGATCGGTTGAAGTCGGTGATCAATTTCAATGCTCTCTCAGCAGCGTCATTGACTACAGTTAAATGTTGACAAATTCCTTTTCCTGCCTTATAATCTTCTCTCTCTTGCCATGTGGAAGGATCCGATTGCAAAAAACTTGTTTCGATTCCTAAACGTGTGAAGAATGCTTTAGTTCTTGGTGAAACA
>JAPVRG010287563.1:0-19905 GCA_029783565.1 Rhagoletis cerasi
TAAAAATAATTGCAACACTATATACTTTTTGTGTAAAAATTATAATTTTAGATATATAAGTTTTATAAATACGTTTTAATACATAAAAATAATTAAATTGTTTTTTGAAACATTTTTAGAAAAATTTATTTTTTTCAGACAAATGCAATTATTTTTGGTTACACTTTTTTGTGAATTTTTTTTTTTAAATTTTTTGTTCGTAATGCTATTTTTTTGATCTAGGTTTTGTATTAATGTGTTGTTTTTGTATTTTTTTTTATAATTTTGTTTTTGTTATAGCTATTATGTTAAAAAAAATGTTTGTTTGTGAAAAATCGTTTATTACAAATTTTCCTTATACCTTTTTCGGTGAATATTGCCGTTTCTGTAAAAATTATTTGTGTTCCGTAAAAGTCAGAAAATTTGTTTTATTTTCCCAATAAATGCTCTTATTCAGTGATTCTTTGTAGTTGTTTTTGTAAACTATAAAAATATGTTTTGTGCAAAAAAATTTCTGCAGAAATCCTGTCTTGAAAAATCGTTATTTTAAAGTTCGTTTAAATTTAAATTTTTTTTATAAAAATATTTTTTTTATGAAAAAAATTTCGTCAAAGCTATATATGCAAAATTATATATGCAATTATATTGCAGTTTCGTTTGCAAAAATATTTTCTCTCGTAAAATACATAAATTTTTCAGAAAAAAAAATTTATTTAAAAATTAATATTTTTTTGATTTTTAAATACTTCTTCTCTGTAAAGATACGAAAGGTTCGAAAACTTAATGTTAATGCTGTTAACTTTTTTTAAATATTTATATTTTTTATATTTTATAGAACATGGTATATTTTCTCCACTTCTTGTTTAATCTACTATCTTACTTAGAGTTATCCCCTGCGATCTCCATAGTTTAATCTACTTAAATAAGGAGTCAAAAAATACTTTTAGAAATAAGTAGATAAATAAGTTGTGAAAAATTAAATTATTATTGTTCGACAGTTGTGTTTGTTGTACTTGTACACGTAAGTTATTGTGATTTTATGTATTAAATTCTTTAGTTGTAACTCGTATTAGTAGAGATGGCAGTGTGTATGTTTTGTGACTTTTTGATGAGCAAAAAATTATTGAAATTGTTTATCGATAATTATCGATTGGTGGAAATGTATTGCAATTAAATTACGTGGAAAAATTAATTGTAAAGTATCGAATAGAAATATGAATAAAGTGAAATTATAAAAACAGAAAAAAATTTGTTATTTTAGAAAATTTATTGAGACGACTTATAGTCGTAGTGCATAAAGGTATGCGATGCGAAATCTTTGACTAACGTACTTCTCAAACGCCACAAACCAGAAAGTTTTAAAATCACAAGCTTTCGACAGCATAAACTGTGGTAACCAAAACCTTAAGACCATACATCAATGGCTCCAAGTCTGGTCATCCATAAAACCATACCCTGGGGGTGTTTAGGACATGTTGAAATTTATTTCGAAAGGTAGTCTTCAGTGAAAAGTTTTCTCAAACGATTCACTCCTTAATGAAGCAGGTACATTTTTTACACTTGGCTCAACGTTAAACTAAAAGTAAGTTATCAACTACTGAAATAACTCCAAACGTACAAATATAATTTGAGGTACAGAGGCATTTTGCAGCTGAGTTCCTTTCCTATCCCTTACATTCATAGCATTAAACCGGCTCTATGATTCTTTTAGGGTGATGTTGGCCACTTCATAGGCACGCGTGTCAAAGCTTTTAAAAGCTCTCTGTACGACTTGTACACACAAAATAAAAGCTTTCGCTAGCCAACACTGCTTTAAGAGCCAAAGGAACTAAAAGTAAGAAAAAAGCTTTTAAACGTTTAAGGACATCACATCAATGTTGAGTCATTCGAGGGTGGTAATTATGGCATTACTCGTAGTCCTTTTTTATATAGAGTAGTTCACAATGGTGCATGATGCTTATAGAGCAAGTTTCTCAGGCCTCTTGTATTATTTTAGAAAAGCTTTTGGAGACTTGTCAAAGCCTCAAAGGTGCTACCTAACGAAATTTATAGCAAATAAGGCGCATGCGCAATAAAAAAAGTTCTAATTTATATACTTGGGCCGTTCCTAGTATTAGTATCAGCTATACAAAATTTGTTTCTGTCCTAAATTTTATTGCGGATAATTTTATGGGAAATTGTGTGAAGCCATTTGTAATAATAAATATGTATTTATAAAGGCTTCTAAGTCGCAACGCTCCATCTATATTTGATATATTTGATGCTTTTATTTTAGAATTTATAATACTGGTTTTTTGTTTTACTTAAATTGTGGCAAAAGTGCACCGTAGTTAAGACAACTTCTTCACCAATTTGTTAGATAACATTTTAATTCTCCCGAAAATATAAAACCATTTTTTAGAATGACTGATACGTATGTACATATATTCGAAATGCTTCGGTATTCTATAGAACACCATTTTTTCTTATTAATATACTTTTCAAGCGAAACAGAATCGTATGCAGTTTAATTCTTTGCGAAGCCAGGGTTGCGTGATTTTGAATTGGTAAAATCACAAATCCAAAAATAAAATTGATTTCAGAATTGAGAACTGTATCAAATCCTAAATTATATAAATTTATTATTTGTTCGACGAACCAAATCATGAATTAAGTTTATTTTTGATTTCATTCGGTGGACAAATATATATCTATATACATACAGTGACTCACAGAAGTATTTTGCATTGATTTGTTTTGCGATATTTAAAATGTTTTTCATGGTACATTTTTTCGTAAATTTTTTTTTTTAATATAGCTTATCATACAACTAAAACCATGTAAATCAAAACTTCAAACTGTGCAAAAAAATAAGGAAAATTCAGCAAATTTTCATTAAAATTTCAAACTCTTTAATAAGATTTTCAATAAATTCGAGTATGCAGTTTTAAAGCTCATTGAATTTTAGTACACCAAAGTGCAATTTTTAAGTCGCTAGAAAATCCCGTTGATTTTTGATAATTTTTTTTTGCTGACCGTGCTTAGCAATTTTGTCCCAAAAAAATTCGTTATATGGAGGAAAATGCTCAACACCGTCAGCAAAAAAATTATCATAAATCAACGGGATTTTTTAGCGACTGCATACTCGAATTTTTTGTTGAAAATCTGATTAAAAAGTTTGAAATTTTGATGAAAATTCGCTGAATTTTCCTTATTTTTCTCCAAAGTTTGAAGTTTTGAATTACATGGTTTTAATTTTATAATGAGCAATATTTTTATAAAAAATTAACAAAAAAATATACCATGAATAAACGCACACTTACGTGTTCGTATCAGCGAGAACAAGGTTTGTAGCTACATATATTTTGATGATGGTCGCCACCTGTTTGAAATGCCGAATTTAATTAAACTATACACAAGAAATATGAAGTACATATTAAAATATGAGAGCCAAGCGGTTTGCCTGTGAGGAAAGCTGTTTGAAAAGTCGAATTTAATTAAATTACGTACACGTTATATGAATTATTCAAATGTGTATGTCAAACGGCTCGTGGCGAGGAGAAGGTTCGTAGCTATATTTTAAAGAGGGCTGCCACCTGTTTGAAAAGTCTAATTAAATTAAGTTATACACAAGTTTTATGAAACATTAAAATATGGATGTCAAACGGTTCGTCTTGGCGAAGAGAATGTTCACAGTAATATTTTGAAGAGGGTTACCACCTGTTTTAAAAGTCGAATTTAGTTAAATTATAACACGTTTTAGGAAATACTAAAATATAGATATCAAACGAAAAATACTTTAAAGAGGGTTGCCACCTGTTTTAAAAGTTGAGTTCAATTAAAATATGCAAAAATTATACGAAATATTAAAATATGAATGTCAAACGGTTCGTCTTGGTGAAGTGTAGGTTTGCAGCTATATTTTTAATTACACACAAGTTATACGAAATATTTAAATATGGGTGTTTAACGAGAGAGTGTTAAGGTTTATTTTGTTTGAAAGTTTAGAATATTTTAGAGGCAACTGTTTAAAAATTTAATTCAATTAAAAATATTTAATAAGTTAAATGAATTATTACAATATTATACTTGGCAAAGAAGTTTAGTAGAAGAAAACGAGGTGCATTTGTTCCAGAGAATTCTGCTATACATTCATCCCATTCATTGGGACTCATGTATACATACTGTTCATCTAAATAACGCCGTGTGCTATTTGATATTGTTGTTCCCTAAAATTAAAGGACCAATATTATTTCTCGCCTCGAAAACCGTCGACGGAGTAGAATGCCAATCGTATAGAGAAGCATGCTGGAAAATATTGAGCATTGAAATACAACTCTGCCCGAAGCTTCACTCACGTGTCTTTGTTTGCGATAATTTTAACAACATATGCACCACGAAATCCTTGAGAACTGTGGGAATTGCATCGTGAAAGCTTCAGCGAAGACATTCTGAGGCAAGCACGTGCAACCGATCCAAGTCAGGAATATTCGGGTGCCTTTTTTAAAGTAGCTCTAAAATGTATTGATCGAGGATTTATGTATGTCAATCGATAACAAAGTCCTTTGCCAACTCGGTATGCAAGCATCGACAGAGACTTTATGTGAAAAGAGAAGTTTGATGCAAACCAACTGGAACATTTTGTGCAAAAGCAAAAAGTGCTTTTAATTTTGAATCAGAAAGAAGCTCATTACAAAATCAATATTTGATGAATCAAACCACAAATAAATTTAATTTTTTAAAGTCCATCGAATCAAATCACAAATAAAATTAATTATTTATTTGGTAGATGAATTAAATCACAAATCAAATAGGCTTCTTAATTAATTACGCGATTAATGCACTGAATTGCAGCTAAAGTAAATATATTAGCTTTACTACTTTGCCTTCGTTTAATGCTCTAGAACCTAGATCGTACCCATTGGCAAATTGGCCTTTAGTATAATACTTATTTCAAAGTATTCTAATGAAAATCGATACAATTTTTTGAAATGGTTTTATATTTTATTTTCCAGAGCAAAAATTTTCTGTGCACCTAGATATGTAGTGATTTCATTTTTCCTGTGATGTCTACATATCTACTCATGTAGTGTACTTCCCCACTGAAGTATTTCAGAATTTACCGAGTTGTTCTAAAAAATGTAGCAGTAACATTTGCTACTCAATCTTTCACACTATTAGGCTTAACACTACAGAAGGGGTGAACATGTTAACAGAGAAACTTTTACATAACATATTTTTATGTAGCAGCGAAGATTAACATTCATGTTATTTTAGCTTAGCATTTTACTTCACGGATTGTGAGTTAAACAATTTAAATTTTTTGAATCACTGCAGGCAAAATGGTGTAGAGTATACCCTAGAAAACCCGATATTCTTTCACCTCGGCAACATAGCTACAGAAAGAGATATTCTCCTATGTTTAAGCAGTAGCTAGCAGTGAAGTAGTCGAGGCGGTACGAGAAGCCCACACATGTACTGGCCTTCTAGTCACAATGGAATTAAGGTGTGTCGATATACATCTTTGTATGCTAAGGACTTCCTTAGAAACCGTTGGTTCTTGTGCGAAACAACGAAAGGTCAGAGTAGGGAACTGCTAATTAGTCGAGCAGCCCATGGACATACATATATCACGCATGATTAACGCACGTATCTATAACTTTTCTTGGCAGTATCATAATTAATTTTGGATTCCAAAAATGGATAATGCTGTTTTTTTCCAAAATACTGCATTTATACGAAAAATAATTTTTTTGCTACCTAAATTTTTTAATTTGCAGAAGTAATATAAATTTATCAGTCGTTGACAGAAAATTATATATGCTAACATATATATGGTAACTCTATTTGATTGTTTTTAAGTAGATAGATGCCTCTGACGGCCGCTGTGGCGGAGTGGTTAGTAGTGCGTACTACCACTACGTGTGATCTGGGTTCGATACCTAGCCCAAGCAACATCTAAATTAGAAAAAGTTTTTTAACAGCTGTCGCCCCTCAGCAGGCAATGGCAACCCTCCGCCATGAAAAAGCTTATCATAAAATCCATTCACTATTCTGAGGGTGCTCAAAACTGTAGGTGCCTCAATTTTGTAACAACATCAAGAGGCACGCCACAAATTTCAGGTGAAGCGGCCAAAAGTTTAAGCGCCGAAATTATTATTATGATAATTAGATGCTGCTAAACATCTTTTATTGAGACTTTTTTGCAGTTTTTATGAAATTTTAAGTAAATATATCAGGAATTTAAATTTTTGGTATGTTGATGGCAACACTTTTTTAAGAAAATATCTAAAAATCGAACAACAAACTTATGTAGTTGAATGTTCTTGAGCATATTTTTTTGGGGGCCTTACTTGCAATTCTTTTTTTAATTTTTTAACTTTTAAAATTTCTAACAAATTTCAATATTTTGACAGATGGCAACTCTATTAAAAATTTTAAAACGTTTCTAAATCAGGCACAATAAATATATATCATAATTTAACCGTTAAAATTTGCTTTCTATTTTTCTGTTCAAATTTATTCGTTATTTTATGATTTTTATTTTTTCGATCATGAATAGTCGTTAAATTTTGATTCATATATTTTAGATCAAATTTAGTCTTTATTTTATGACTTTTATTTTTTCGATCAAAAAATAATCGTTGTTTTTGATTTTCATTTTTTAGATCACATTATAACCGTTATCTTTGGATTTAATTTTTTAGATCATAAAAGATTTACATAAATCGGTGATAAAAAGTATTCTCCGGTATAACGGTTAAAAATGATAAAAAAAATCAAAATAACGATTATTTTTGATTGAAGAAATAAAAATCACAAAATAACGATTAAATTTGACCGAAAAAATAAAAATCCAAATTTAACTATTGTTCTTGATCGAAAAAATGTCGAATTTGAAATGATCTAAACATAATAATCTTTATATTTAACGGTTATTTTCGGTCCCTGTTCTAAATATGTTTCAGTATTGCTTATATACTACTTTTTTGTATTCTTTCAAGTACAACTATAACTAGTTTTAATTCTGTATGAGATGGCAACCTTAAATTTAAATATTTCTTAGTGAAGTGTTTTGAATACATACCTATAACCGATGCTTACTGTAAACTCTTTTATAAAAGTTTAAATTTTTGCTAGATGGTAACCCTGTTTCAAAAAATTTCTGTATTGCTGCATTCATAAAAGTGTTTTTGGTAGTATCTTAAGTAAAATAAATTATAGCAACAACAAAGTATGTAAATTGTTAGTTATTCCACGCTCTGATTTACCTCAAATCTATTCATTATCACTTTAAACAATCGCCTTTCATAAATATGTACGTAGGATGCCTAAAAATAAAAGAAAAATATTCAAAATTCAATGTGAAAATTATAGCAACAAATCACTAAAGGCTCGTTAGTTACTGTACGTAATACCCAGCGAGGGAATAGAAAAATTGCATGCAAAACATAATGAAATCGGCTTTTAGGCGCTTTCTCGCACGCAAATGCGCATACGAAAAATCAAGCTCGCAGCGTGATGACGGTGGTCGTCGAAGCCGCGAGACTGCTAATGAAATATGTATGTATGTATGCATGTTAAATTTTTTGTTTATTTATGACGGTGTTATAAAAATAAACTTGACAAGAAAATAACTTGTTTATGCAAAACAATTTTATATTGCGCCAAAAGCACTTGTAAGCAGAAAATATATATGCATATATGCGTGTGTGTTAGTGCATACTAGTATGCATGCAACATTTATGTATAAGTAAGTTCAGTAAGTGAAAAAATTGCACGCATATAACTTTCAATAGAAAAATATAGAAGCCGAGTGCCTAGGTAATTCTGTGCGCTTTTTTAGCGGTCATAAATGCAAAACGTGCCTTGGAAGGAAGCTACATACATACGTAACACCAAACCAGGCACCACTGCTGTGCAAGCGTTGAAGTGCCACTTCAGCAGCTGCAATACATATATATGTACGCACGTATTTCGAAGGCCTGCCCGCGGCCGCCGCCTCTACATGCGTTCCATGACTTAGAAGTATTGATTTTGCATTTGTTGTGCAACCTCTGTACATAGTCTACCTGCAGGCGTTCAAGCTATGTGCCTAAGTGCTGTGCAAGAAACGCGATTGTGTTAGAAAAAACGTGTTGCAGCGCATTTTGCCAACGGCTGCTAGGCTGCACGCTCGACGTAAGAAAGTAGAACCATGTGTATTTGTAGCTGTGAAAAAAGGGTAGCGAATTAGCGTGAAGCATGAAGCACTGCTGCTGCTGCTGAGGCTCCTTCTACATAGTTCTTCGTTTGCGGAGAAAGGCGATCGGCGCGCGAAAACGTGTACCAGCACCACCACACAATGTCATTGCTCCCATATTTAATGTTTTCCTGTGCTGTGGCTTACTTACTTGGCATTGCTTTTGGCCTTTTTTTATTCGATTTCCTTTTCAATTCACTTTGCCTTTTGCCACTACTACTTTCTACTACTATTCACTTGCTTACATACTTACCTATTTATTTTCTTTCATTTCCGTTTTTGTCATTTTTGCTATTAACCTCGTAGCCAAGATTTGCCAAAGCAAAGTACATGTGGGTGTAGAAGTCATGCCCCGCCCCGCTCTAGCTCTCTAACGGTATCATCATCATGGCGTTGTGTTGTTATCTCCGCCCATTTCCTTTTAGTTATTTGCAAAAGGCTACACTTGAAGTGCACAGCTCGAGGGCAAACAAAAACAGAAATAGTTCTTTACTTTGGAGTGTATGAGGGTAGTAGTATAAGTATATGTGCATATGTATATTTATAAATGCACATATACTATATTTACGTAAGTAAAAATCATAGATTTTTAGTTGTAGTTGTTGCATTATTTACTGATTTTCTATTTTTGTATTTATTTTGTTTTGAATTTGTAAGGAATCTGTTTTTTAAAGTAGAAGTACGTACAAAAGTATGTACAGTGAGTTAGGCAGGTATTCGAAAGTGAATATTTTTTTCATTTGTTTGCGGTTTTATGTAGCGTTTGACTTTTATTATTTTGAGCAAGAAATATCGATTCTTTTTGGTCTTTATATATTTAAGGAAAACAGAAAACGCAAAGTTACACTCATATTTGTTTGGGCAAGTCCCAAACATTCACGAAAAATCTAGATAAAATTTGAAAACACAATAAAGCTCGAAATGCCTCAAACGGTACTGAAAATTCAACAATATTCGGAAGGAATTTCGAAAAGCCCTCAAAAATTCCGAAAAAATAACTTTAAAAAGTATCTATAACTCCCGAAAAATTTCCAAAAAATTTTCAAAGGCTGCGGAAAGTGAACCTCGCCAATCCAAGGAAATCTCTAAACATTTGAAAAGATTCCTAAAAAACCCCGTATAAAATCCAAAAAATCCAGAAAAATTTCGAACGAATCCCAAAAAGTTAAAAAAATGAAAATAATAAAACGTGGCCTATCGTGAAATAAAATAACGATAAGACCCAAAATATTTCGAAAGTTCTTAAAATTCCCAAAAAATATTTGAAAATTATTGAAGAGTCCCCAGAGGTGCCGAAATTATACCTAAAAATATCGAAAAAATTAGTAAAAATTTCCAAAAGTTAACGCAAGAACAAGTCTCGAAAAATCACAAGAAATTCTTAAAACACCCCGGAAAAGAAAGATTTCAAACACGAAATATCCCGAAAAATGTCGAAAAAGCCCCATAAAGTTAAAAAAAGTCTAGGAAATAAAATACCGAGAAGACCCAAACATCTTTCGAAAAGTTCTAAAAAATCACAAAAAATATCCGAAAATTATCAAAAAGTCCCCAAAAATATCGAAAATTATACATACATATGTATAACAAATACCTAAAAATACCGAAAAATTTAGTAAATATTTTGAAAAGGTTGCGGAAATTTTTAAAACACCCCGGAAAAGAAAGATGTTAAACACGAAATATCCCGAAGAATGTAGAAAAATCTCCAAAAAGTGAAAAAAGTTCTAGGAAAGTAAAACATGAAGTATCACGAAATAAAAAAAAACAAAAATTTTTCGAAAAATTCTAAAAATCCCCAAAAAATATTCGAAAATTTTCGAAAAGTCGTCAAAAATCCCGTAAGAATCTGCCATAAATACAAAAAAAAATTCCCAAAATATTTCGAGAAACTCCCCAAAAGATTCCGAAAGATGCCGTGAAGTAAGACACGAATATCCTGAAAATCAAAACCACAAACCTCTTGAAAAGTTCTCTGGATTTTCCGAAAAATCTCAAAAATTTCTAATACACCCATGATAAGAAAGATGTACACTTCGAAAATTCCTTAAAAATCTCGAAAAACCACAAAACGTAAGGTATCATTAAATCAAATACCGAAAAGCTCCAAAAATAAAAAAACAAAAACGTCTCGTAAAAATTCACTGGATTTTCCGAAAAATCTCAAAAATTTCTAAAAAAAAAAATACTGGCAAAATTCCAAGAATTAAAACACGAAAAATCACAAGCAGTTTTCGAAATATCTTAAGAAAGAGAACCTGAATTATTATGAAATCAAATCCCGAAAAATCCCGAAGAAAATTTTAAAAGTTTCGAAAAATAAAAAAAATCCGAAAAATGTCGAAAAGTCAACAAACATCCCTTAATATAAAAAATACCGAGAAAATCCGAAAAATCTCGAAAGGAATGCCAAAAGGTTCCGAAGGATCCCGAAAAGTAAAAGGCGAATGTCTTAAAAATAAAAACTAAAAATGCGTGTTCACATTTTTCTGAAAACCGCAAAAATTTATAAAAAAATTACAGACAAATTCCAAGAAGTGAAACTCGAAAATACCTGGCACTTTTTGAGAATCCTGGAAAAACAAAACATGAACAAATCTTGAAATGATCTGAAGAATGACAAAAAACTTTGAAAAAATTTCGAAAATATTCCAAAGAATCAGAAAAAATAAAACAACAAGTATCAAGATAAGTTCCGCAAGATCCAGAATTCCAAAAGTTCATTAAAAACTCAGAAAAACTCCGAAAAACCTCGAAACAATTTGGAAAAAGCCTGAAAATTCTCGCCAAATTCTAAAAAAAAAATTGGAGAGGTGCCTGAAAGTGATACCGAAAAAATCCAGATATGTCGAGAAAAGTCCCAAAAGATCTGTAAAACTCCTGCTAAAAACAAGAAGCGTGCCGAAAAACATACCAAATCGTACCGAAAGTGATTTAAAAAAATCAACATTTCCGAAACTATAAAATGGATTTTAATGAGATCTACAGATTATTATATCCAAAAACACGTTTTAAATTTATATTACAATAAAATAAAAATTCAAAATTTTTTCAAAATTTTGACCCAAAAAAGACAAAAAAAATTTTAAATAATTTTTGGGTAATTTGGCCAATTTTTTTAATTTTTTAATTAACATCTAACGATTCCATATATTCTCATCTTTCTTAAAAAACAACATTATGGAGACTTTAATAGTTCTGTGGATATTGCGATTTTAGTGGAAGTGTGTACCGCCAAATTCGCATACCAAAAGCGCAAGCAGCTGTATTCTCACAAAAATCGTAAAGTCTTCATAATTTTCTTTTTTTTTTAAAGAAATATGAGAATATTAATCGTTACGCGTTGATTAAAAATTATAAAAAATATCAAACTAACCAAAAATTAATTAAAATTTTTTTATGCTTTCGGCTCAAACTTTAGAAAACATTTTGAATTTTATTTTATTGTAATATAATTTTATTGTAATAAAAATTTTACGTTTTTTGGGTCAACATTTTGAAAAATTTTTGAATTTTTATTTTATTGTAACATAAATTTAAATGACGTGTTTTTTAGCTATAATAATTTATAAATGTCATTAAAATCCATTTTATAGTTAGTTAAATTTTTTATACATATTTTTTTATTAGTTAGTTTATATTTTTTAATACTTTAGTCAGGGACCGAAAATAACCGTTAAAAATCTTGATTTTTATTTTTCGATCAAAAAATAATCGACATTGTTTGATTATTATTTTTTCAATCAAGAACAATCGTTAAATTTTGATTTTTTTTTCGATCAAACTAAATCGTTACTTTGTGATTTTTATTTTTTCCATCAAAAAATAATCGTTATTTTTTTTTTGATAATTTTTATCCGCTTAAACGGAGTCTTACCGATTGAAATCTTTTATGATCGAAAAAATAAAAATAAAAAATAACGATTATTTTTTGATCGAAAAAATAAAAATCACAAAATAACGACTAAATTTAATCGAAAAAATAAAAATAGTAAAACAACGATTAAATTTGATCGAAAAAATAGAAATCAAATTGTAACGGTTAAATTATGATTTTTGTTATAAAGATCATAACCGTTACGGTCCCTGATTTTTGTAGAATATTGTAATCCACAAATATTGATTTTCATAAACTTTAATATAGCTTTATGTTGCTGTATTATGCCTTGAAAGTGCCTGCTTAGCTTTTTCCTCCTGTTTGAGCCATCAAATTTTTCAAAAATCACGTGGTCTTTCTAATAAAGGCCTTAATGTCTTGAATGGGATATAGAAAAGTTGAGGTGAAGACTTTATGCGATCACTTTAATTATTCGTATACAGTCAATGTACATACATAAGTACATACATATGTATATGTAAATCCAAGCAATATATTTTATTTATGTTTTACCGCTGATTGCAATTGGATTTATCATTCGTATTTAAAGTGATTTTAAACATACTTACATATTTGTGATGTGAATCGGAATGTACCAAAATGTACGCTAGTAAGCAGTACCCAAGTACATACTCGTACATACTCGTACATATACATACATACATACATACACATATGTATGCTTCCTATCGCGCGGCTGCTGTTTGTTGAAAAGTCATTGCTGCATAAAACAACTGCCACAACACCGGTAGCAAGTAGCGGCACAACAAAAAGCACCAACAACAATAATAATAACACCGGCAATTGTAGAACAGCGTCAGCCGGAAAATGCAAGAAAAGGAAATTAGAAATGGAAATTATTATTGTAATTTAAATGTTAAGCGTTGTTGTGTGCTGTTGTATACAAGTGTGCTATAGCGCTGCTACAAATTCAGTTGTGATTGTAGTTATTGTTGTTGTAACACAAAATATATTTTTTGCTGTTCTTTAGTAATTTTTGTTCTTGTTTTGTCTTTGCACTGACAATAAAAGCACCAAATATGTACATATATGCATACATATGCATAGAAAAACGAAATCCCAGTCAAAGTGCTGCACAGAGCGTATACGTAACACTCATTTTTGAATGCTACTGCTACAGACGTAAACATGCTTCCGTACATACTAGGGATGCCAATCCTGGGATCTTTTTTTATTTGCCAACAATCCCGGTATTTTCAGGATCTGTAATTTCTTACGAATCATATGAAATTGAGTATAATTAGACTAAATAAGACTAAATATTTTGTGACTTATTTATGAATTATAATTTAATATTTTTTTTAATTGTGTTAACTTGAGTTTTGTTAGCAACTAACTACAAATTGTATTAGCTGAATACACATAAATATGCATTAACTTTGCAGCAAATATGGATATATTCGAACGTTTTTGTATTAGTTTTTGTTTTCCTTTTAATATAAAAATCAATACATATGTACATACCAGAGCTGTGTAGTTGTGAAATCATTTACAATTTTAAATCAACAATTTTTTTGTATTCAGTTTTCATTACATATTCCTCACTTAAGATTGTGGTTTATAATTTGTAAATTTTCCATTCACTCAAAGCAGTTACGATTCCACACATCAACATATTCATCGAAAGATTGAAAACCCTAATGCCGAATCAAAAAATTTTTAACACTGAATGAGCATTCAAACGGCTGCAATCTTTTATGTGTGTGCACTCTTTCATTCAGTACCAATCATTCAATATAAGTAGTTCAGAGACACCCGCGTAGTGAAGAAACATGCAATGTTGCATTTGGTTCATGGCGCTCCAGAATACCGAGACAAACCAATATTTAATTGAGCTACAGCATCAATTTGCTTTATAAAAATATTTATGAAAAATAAAAATATTCAAAGAAAATGAAATGAATGACAAAAAGTGTTTGCACTCACATAAACACACATTCATACATGATTGAGTTTTTTTCCATTCACATTTTCTATGTGAATGGAGCTCAACCATTCAAAAACACACAACAGTTTTTTGTTTTGAAAGTTTTAAACCACTTTCATAATTGATTTTATTCTCTACAATCAAAAAATCTCATTTTTGAAAAGAATTAAGGGTGAGTGAACACCATATTGATTCAATCATTATAGAGCTCTGGTACATACACGAGTGGCAGAAATAACCAGTATTGGCTATACCTTATATATAAGTAGGCATTCATGTTTCCTTTACACCCCTTTTACGGCTAAACTATACTTCTAAGGTGTAAACCATTATACATCATTAGAAAGGTATTTTATGATGCTGATGTGCAGACAATTTTTAAAATTTCAAATTAGTTTAAAATAGAGCGAAAAAATCAATTCAAAAGTCACACCAATAACAATGCCATACATGTACATGGTTGAGGAGGAAATGCCTCCTAAATGTATGCTTTAATATTGATGGTGAAATGCGAAGCAGTGGTGTAAGAACAATTTAGATTGAAATTAATGCAACGATGAAGGAAAAGTTGAATATGTAGATGAAGAAAGGTATAAAGGAAAAGACAAAAATAATAATAAATATTCGTAATGATTAAGACAAAAAAGAAAGTAAATTCAAATATTTAATATAATGGCAAATAGGGGGTGAATATGTACATAGATGCAGAAAAGACTGAAGACAAAGATTAAGATGAAGGTAAAGGTAAGGATAAAGATCAAAATAAAGACGAAGATAAATGTAAAGATAAAGATAAGAATAAATATAGAGATAAAGACAAAGATGAAAAGATAAATATAAAGATGAAGCTAAATATCAAAACAAATATAAAAAACGAGACAAAGGTAGAAATAAAGTGATAATAGAGATAAAGATAAGAGGCAGAAAAAAGGAACTGAGTATTTTGTGTTATGCTATGTTATGATGTGTTATATTATGTTATGTTAAGTTATATTATGTTATGTTATGTTATGTTATGTTATGTTATGTTATGTTATGTCATGTCATGTCATGTTATGTTAGGTTATATTATGTTATGTTCTGTTATGCTTTATTATATTATGTTATGGTCTGCTATGTTATGTTATGGTAAGTTATGTCTAGTCATGTTATGTACCAGTTAATGTAAAAATTGTGTGAAATAGTGGGGTGGTCGAATTTCGACCACTGGGCGATACTAATATTTTTTAACCGACTTCAAGAAAGGGTGGAGGTTATCAATTCGTCTGAATATTTTAATTTTTTTTATTTAATTTTTAATTCTATTCAGAAAAATTGTAGGTATGCAGTTTTGTAGCTTAATAAATTTTAGTAGGCAGATATTTAATAATTTTTTTTGCTGACGCTGCTAGGCATTTGCTTTCATACAAAATCAATTGTCGAACGTTCTTTGTATGAAAAAAATGCGTTACGCTGTCAGCAAAAAAAAAATTATCCAAAATCAAAGGTATTTTGTAGGCGCTTGAAACTTGCACTTTACGCTACTAAAATTTACTGGGCCATAAAACGGCATACATAAAATTTGTCTAAAAATTCGGAACAAAAAGTTGGAGGAAATTGCTAAAATTTGTTGAATTTTCATAATTTTTGTATAAACAAAGTTTGAAATGTGGGGTAATTAATAACGGGGTAATTTTGGACTTAGCACATATTCTGAAAAAGATTTGAAGTTTTGTCATGGACTTGGGCAATTTTTCTTTATAATAGTTTTATCTAAACAATGTAAAGTTGCCAACAGAAAATGCCTAAGATGTTTGTGAGTAACAGGATTGATGAAGCTGCAGACTTACTTCAATAAAGCAAAAAACAACAGAAGATAGCAGATTTTTTTGTGGCATAAAAAAAAATTAAATACACAAACTTAAATCAATTCATTGAAAAATTGTATGGCAAGGTAAGCTGTATATTACATAGAAATTAAATAATAATTAATGACAACTATGGATTTAGCACTTTTTCGCCATGGAATTATACGGCATCGGATAAAGATAATTACAACTATCTTTTCTAATTGATGTAGGCTCGCATTATCTGTAATTCTGCACCAAAAACTTAATTTTGGAAAAAGTAGACTTAGCACCTTTTCACCTTTAGGTAGCGATATGTTTGGCGCTGTTGTAAAAAGCTGCACTGTTAACCTGAAGTATTACTAAATATGTATAAATTGAACTATTGTCTTTGGTTTTGTTGCTAATGAAACAATTTTCACTTCATATAAAATGGTACATTTAAAACCCATTATTTAGTATTTATTTATTAGTACCTTTCAAACCCATTTTTTATTATTTATTTATTTAATGGTAGGAGCGATTAGCAAACAATATTATTGCAATTTTTTCGAGTTCACTTGTTGCAAAATAATAAATATCCAAATTCCGGGATCCCGGTATTGTAATAATAAAATCCCGAAAATACCGGGATCGCAAAAATCGAAAAAATTTACATCCCTAGTACACACTGATATTTACATACATATTTATGTGTTTCTACCAGCTATCACCTTATTTTTGTTGTTAATTTTTTAACATTTACATATATACCGCTGTTGCTTACGTTTTGTCTTTTACTGTTGAGGCTGGCGCTTTAATTGTTCCAACACTTTAATTGGCAACTTACACTCTCGTTTTAATTATTTTTGGCATAGAAAAATATGTATTTAGCAAAATAAATGCTCTAACAGCTGGTGAAATGCATTAGTGTATGAGAGAGGAACAAAGAAAGTGCGTTTGCTGTGAGAAAGGGGGTGCATTTTAAAAGTGGAATTGTGAAATTTATTATTTAAAGCGTAAGCGGAGCGTGATACGAGTATAGTGGCAAATCGAGTTCAGGAGCAGTTTTTTTTAATTACTCCTATTCTTTGGTATCTTTTTGTCTCCTCATACGTCTACGCAGCTTCAATTGTCTTTTGAGGAGGTTTGTTGCTGACAGGTTTTAGTACTGGACAACTGCGCATAAAGTGGATATATCTCAAGGCTCTGGAGCCCGGTAAGAATTGCCTGCATACCGAAGGGCCCTAAAAGCTCTCGCCCTAATTATTTAAGCATTTGAAGGCAACTATTCTACTTTTCTTCCTTTGCAAATTATTGAAAGACTAGATGAATAGCACACAAGAAGTGAAAATTCCGCAGCCTGGATTTTGTTGATCTCAAAGTTTCTAGTTTGTCGCAGCTATATTGAATATATAAATTAACGATAAAAGAGATGATACGTATTCCTATTTTCGACAGGCATGCTAAAGAGCTTGTTTTAGCGGCAGTATATGTAGATAGGGCAACACTCGGTAAAGTAAAGTTGTATGCGAGCCCTGAAAGAGGTAATGAATACGGCTTTCAGGAAATATACACAAACTTTCTGGCAAAAAGTGAAGTTAATATATTTCAGAAAGTCGATTGATTAATAAAGCGCTTCATTCAATAAGTTTGTTACTGCTATTTGGTAAATGAAGTTCTGAGAAAGATTCAGTTTACAGTATTGATAAAATTGCCAGAGCATACTACTCGCCACATCACACACGTCCACTGCAGACAAGATTGAGCGAAGTGTAATATAGGGAACCGAGAATTTGTTCACGAATAGCTGCAAGTTACTGGGAAAGTCTATATTATGGATCCTCGCAAGCTGAGTGGCAATCAAGACACTAACCAGAGCGAAAAAAATAAAATAAAAAGGATAAAGGCTAGAGCCAGTTTCGTGCAGAATATGCTTGGAGGAAAATATGTGATGCATGGCTTAGTTGGGCAGAACAATCTTAAGACGGCTTCTTTTACTAAAATTCCGGCGACTCTATCATATTTAAAGACAGTGGCAGTATTATCTCTACCGGGTAGTTCTGGTTAACCTTTGCACAGTTCGACGATAAGGAAAGCCAATGAACTATGATTAGAAAAGTACACAAAGTCCTTCTGACCATTATGAAAAGAGGCCGTAGAGGGAATTTTTAAGCCTAATAAAGGCGTAGGCTCGAATAGCTAAAAGTGGAGCCCATTAGTTGGGCAAGAAAAACCACTGCGGTCTCACATATGAAGTACGGCGGTTTATCGGACTAAGAAAATCTGCTTCAAGGTAATGAAGAAAAATTGTATACATATTGTCGATAAAGAATGTAATATGTAGAAAATCAAGTCAAGCTTAGCTAGACTTAAACAGAAAGACTCTCACAGAAAAGCTAGTATTAGCAGGGCTAAGAAAGCCACACAAAGCTGATGAAAAGTCCACGACAAAAAGGTTGCTAATTTCTTTCAGAAGTTTCGTAGTGGTTTCAATCGGACAATCAGCAATTGGTCCCTTGCTATGAGACTTAAATTATTTAAAGCCTAAAATGCGCTGGATATTTGAAGGCGGTTATGAGCTTTGCTGTTAGACCGAATTTCTAATCATTTTTGTATTTGTAGTCGAAGTCGCATTTTTACTCATACTAGTACTCGTACTGTGTGGCCGCTGTGGTGTAGGTGGCCGCTGTGGTGTAGTGGTAAGCAGTGCGCGCTTCCACTCCGCAGGCCTGGTCAAAGCAACATCGCAAAAAAATGTAGAAAAAATGTTTTTTCTTAACAGCGGTCGCCCCTCGGCAGGCAATGGCAAACCTCCAAGGGTACTTCTGCCATGAAAAAGCTTCTCACAAAAATACAATCGCCGTTCGGAGTCGGCGTAAAACTGTAGGTCCCTCCCCTTTGTGTGACAACATCAAGGCGCACGCCACAAATCGGAGGAGAAGCTCGGCCAAACACTAACATATGTGTAAGCGCCAATCTATTATTATTATTAGTACTCGTTTTCATATTCATATTCGTATCCGTATTAGCATTCCTGTTCCTAATCATACTCATAATCGCATTTGTATTCGTATTCGTTTTGCTATTCGTATTTGTATTTGTATTTGCATTCGTACTCGTATTCGTATTCGTAGTTGTACTCATATTCATATTGGTGCTGGTATTAGCATTCGTATTCGTATTCGCATTCCTGTTCCTATTCTTACTCATAATCGCATTTGTATTCGTATTCGTATTGCTACTCGTATTTGTATTCGAACTCGTGTTCGCAATTATACTCATATTCATACTGATACTCGTATTAGTATTTGTTTTCATATTTTCATTCGCATTCGTATTCGTATTGGCATTCGTATTCTTATTCTTATTTTTATTTGTATTTGTATTCACATTCGTTTTTGCATTCATATTATAACTAGTATTCCTATTCGTATTCGTATTCGTATTCATATTCGTATACGCATTCGTATTCATATTTGTACTAATACCAATACTAATACTAGTACTCGTATTTGTGTATTCATAGTTGTATTCCCATTCGTTTTTGTATTCATATTTATATTCAAATTCGTAGTCACATCCACAAAATTTTCCATTAAACACCTAAAAAAATAAAATTTCTTATGATTTTGCAGAGCTTTTTCAAAGTGACCTTTCGATACCTTGCCTGCAATAGTCGTACTAAAAAACCAAATAAAGTACACAGTCGACATTTAATTTATCGATTTGTTTTTACTTTACTTATCTACATACGTACATACATATACAAACATATATATCATCTGTTAAACCAAAACTAAATTAGATTGTATCTCAATAATTTTCTAGCTAACTTCTATTCGCTTCACTTCGTGATATGCACTTAAATTTCACTTTCATACACAATTGCTTATCTTTGCTTCAACCAACAAGCAAACTTTCATATGTATGTATGTATGTACACTTCTACATAAATGTAATGTTCAAATGCTGGTTTATTCGATTGCATTTTATTGCATGGAAGCAATTTTTTCCGCTCAGCTTTGGCTTAAAACAAACTTTAGCTTTATTTCTTTTATTTTTTATTTTTTTC
>JAPVRG010287565.1:2392-12535 GCA_029783565.1 Rhagoletis cerasi
GGCTCAGGGTTTGTTGCCATCAAAAAAAGGTTAGCAGTTTTACCAAAAGGTACCATTTTTAGACAAAGTTGTGTATTACAAAACTTGAAAAATCCTGTAGTAGATTTTTATTTCGAACCGAACCGAACCATTTTTTAGAGTGGTTTTCGGTTCGGTTTTGGCATTTGAAAATAAAAACGGTTCGGTTAGTGGTTCGGTTCGAAGCCCGAAAAAAGCGACGGTTCGGTTCAAAAACCGGTTCGGTTCAAAACCGGTTTGCAGCCCTGCTTTTTACTAAGTCCGAAATTTTTTTTTGGTTGGAAGAAATAAAATTATCAAAATTAACCCAAATTATTAGCTACTTGAAACTTCCACTTTTTATACTAGAATTCAATGGGCTACAAAACTGCGGACTTAAAGTTTGTTTTTGTTGTGAAAAGTTGTTGAATTTTTCTACAAAGTTTTAAACGTGGATTTATATGGTGTTTATATTATATAATAAACTAAACTTTAATAAAAATTTATTAAACATTAAACAAACAAAAGAAAATTAATCAAAACTGGTCCAAACGGCGTGTCCTACTTTTTCACATGACTGTATACTCGTATATGTATTTATAGCGTGTTTCCACAAACCACTTCCTGTTAGCTTATATTGTTTTGTATCAACGAATGATACATTTATACTACTTCTGCGAATTAAAAAATGAAGGCTGCAAAAAAAGTATTATTTCGTATAATTGGAAAAACCGCAGTATCCATTTTTGCAATCCAAAAAGAAGTATAATATTGCCAAAAAAATATAGATACGAGCGTTAAGCATCCCCCATCTAGAGGCCAGTCACTTGGCGGATTAAGGATATCCCCGGCAGCTCGGGCGGCAGTGTGAGTGGGTTCGTAACCTTTTGGTTGGACCTCACCTCAAAGCGAGGTTCTATTTTTGGTGTTATTGGTCACTTTGCGTTTGCCCTTAACTGTTCTTGCCTGTTTTAGCTGCATTAGTACACAGTCTTGTCGTTTCCTCCACCAGCAACCCTGCCGTCTCCACTGAGTCAGCCGGTTGCTAAGTTTTTGCCACTTTCTTTTTGTGCTTATATTTGTTTACCCGTATTAAGCCTCTGTGTTGTTGTTGCGCACTGCAAGTGAATTTGGTACCTTAAACTAGTAGGCTATTTTGAAAGTAAAAATTGTAGGTGACAAGGCGGTTTATCAGTACCTTGATCAGTTTTTTGGCAACCAAAATACGCCCTTCTACGATTGAGGAATCATCAACCTGACCGGAAGCTGGGAAAGTCATTAGAACTGAGTGCATAATGAATAATTTTTTTATGTTTAATCTTTATATAAGGAAATAAATCGCTATGAAAAACATTCAAGAAAAACGCAATCAGTTTTTACTCCACCCAATAATTTAATGGGGTTTTTCTAAAAATTGCTGAGAGAGTCCTTCTAGTGAACAATGGAGATCTTTGATATCAGAGTGGCATGTAAATGACTATTTAGCAGAGTACAGAGAAGCAACTTACTCTTGGCTATTAACTTTATTAAATGGGATAAGTCTGCAATCTGGACAGGCACGAGGACTTCTTTTAAAAGCAGTATTGTCTTGTGAGGTTTGATGCTCACGCAGGGAATAGTATGTGAAGCGATGAGCAGCTTAAGATAGTCGCTAATGGCCATTTTCCGTGGAATACAGTGCCGGGGAGGTCTCTGCGTGTGAGTGACGCGGGATGGCTACAGCGTCTGTCATTGGATAATCGCCACTTTGTTCGGCGGATAAACTCTTTTAATCGCATTACGTTACTGTAACCAGAAAACATTATACCTGAGCACTTACAAAGGCTTTGGAGGTGACTCTTATTTTGAGGAGAGTAGCTCGGGTGGCATTTATACCAAAGGCCAGTAAAGACTTTCACATTTTCACCAAGGGTTTTAATCAAGCCTGATGCTCTGTTTTTGGTTAAGATTCGTATAGGCTGACTGGCATGTACATAAAAACGGAATTTGAAGAGATCGCCTATGAAAATCTCAACATGCTTACAATACGGAAAAGTCTGAAGAGACACTCAGTCTTGAAGCAAAAATTTGTTCACACAAGTTTCACAATGGAGCCTTCCTTTAGAGCTTAGAACCTTTAACAAATGTCTTACCTTCAGACAGGTTTGGGCATATATATATAGCATACTCTGTTCCAAAACTGTTCTCTGACCTCTACCCTGAATTAGTTGTGATTTTAAGCCAACAGCTGTAGATACCATAAAAACAGCGTCTGAGAAAAGGCTGTTATCGACCAAAATCACCTTTTCAAAAAAGATTCAGGAGAACTGGGTGCACAAACGGCTTAGCATTTTTTGAAATTTTGACTTTGTCCCTCACAAAATAAGTAACTTGGTATGTATATATTCCGGTATTTTTCAATCCTATATCATAGGGTGAGTGTTTGGAATGCAACTACGAAAAGGAGGAACAAGTTTTTACGGACGGTCGAAGCTGCTTGACGAAAAGCTAGATGGAGATGCTTTCTGGCAGTTGGAGCATGAGCAAGAGGCCGACCTTAAGGGAATCAGCGCGGCTTCTAAGATCAGGTTACTGCGGCGCGATCTTTTGCTCCGATTCAGGAACACTGGGTACCTAAATTAATTATAATTTTTTTATGTTTCGACCTCGTTCTCTACGAAAAAGATTACTTGAGATATGAATAGTTAGGATACAGTTACAGGAAAGCAACCTGTTAGACGCTAAGAAATGTGTTATTGAAACGGTAGAAAAGCCAAAAGCATTACTCGTATAGGCGACGGATGTGCGCGGTGCTAAATATTCAGTACCGATCCAGTTCATCCCGATACTTAATTTTTAGGTACCGAACACGAATATTCTACTTTCGTCATACTGAGAGATCAGTTACATGGACCCGACTATCGGTGGAACGGGCATCTTCTGGTCACTATGATTTGCTTTGATGTTTCGAAAGTCGCGAGAATGAAGAGAGAGATGTTTTTTCCCATTCCGCCGTAAATTTTTAAATATTTTCCCGATAATACAGGTGGAGCTGATATCAGTCCTGCGAGCGCTGGGCGCAAAATTATAGGTAACACCGTGCGACAAAAATCAAAAAATTTCAAAACACACGAAACAATCAATATACTCAAAAAACTAGGGGCCAAATATAGTAAAACTGCGTTTTTAGTTTTTCTCTCTGACGTCAGGATTTTTTATAAAAGGACTTTGAAATTTCAAGGAAGTAACTAATTCAAAAAATTATTTAAAAACTTCAGTGCAATGTAGAATAACAGTATGGGTGCCAAATAAAAGATAAAATTCTCTAGAATTAAAAAAAAATTAAATCTGTTTGGCTCACGAGGACGAATAGGTATTGAAAATTCCCTCTTAAAAATTTTCCTTTTTTTGAGTTGTTATGGTTGGCAGGATGAAATTCGAGGATGTGATGGCATATATCAGTAATTAACAAATAAATTAAAAAAAAAATATTTAAAATTTTCAAGGATATTCAAGGATAACATTTTAAAAGGACATTTTCAACAGCTACTCGTCCTTTTGCACCAAAAATTGAATCTTCTGCAATTCTATGGAATTTTTCTTTTATTTGATACCCATATTGCTAATCTAGATTAGACTGAATTTTTTAAGTAATTTTTTGAATTAATCATATCTTTGAAGTTTTAAAAAAATCCTGACGTCAGAGGGAAAAACTAAAAATGCAGTTTTAGTATATTTGGATTCTTATTTCGCGAGTATATAATTTTTTGCGTGTGTAAATTTTACTGCCGCAGGATCGCAAGTAGGCACGTCAGATCCTAAGGCATACAAGGCAGTAATTGTGGCTATATATGCGCTTTTACAGAGTACTCTGAGATAGGAATACATCTAATGGGTCTAAATATGAAATCAGATTCATACTACCGCAGCCATTTGGAGAAAGATAAACTTAAATTTACCTCATAGTCATCGAAACTTAGGGTTTTTAAGTACTCAATTCAAATGCTACATATTTAAGAACAATTGAATATATAGCTAAAATTGCCACGGCTCAATAGCGATGATACACTGCCAACTTTTACACCACCCAAAAAACCTTGCTTTCCAAGGCATTAGAATAAATGTGAAAGAAATTTTAACTTTATAAATGTCAACAGCGAGGTTGACTTCCGGTGAAGAGATTTAAAAATATTCAGCGCTCACTTTGCTCGATAAAGTCATACTAAACTTCCCCACATTTTATGCAGTTTAATGAAAGATATGAATTATATTTATAAATCTCTCGTAAGACACGCAAACGCATATGTATAGAAAAAGCCACATAGTACAGGCACCTGTAAACGCCAGCGATAAGAAACTGCAGCGCAAAGTATGCTTTGTGACTACCTTACGTTGTAGCAAAACATTAATCAAAATATAAAGTCTTTAAGTGTCTTAACAACTGGCTGAAAGCCAAAGTATAACGCGGACAAAGGAAATAAAAAATAAATAAGAAAATTGCATGAAAAAAGCGTGTAAAATAATTCTTTAAACACGCCCGGACGCACCGAAACAACTTGAATCGCGTGCACGCCCACGCCCACAGTTACCACGCGCCTAAAGACATGCAGTAATACCGCGTAGTCCAATGTTATTTGCCGTGCACGTTGTTATACTCTTTTTCAGCAAAATTTTTCCCCCCCATTTTTTTGTGCGAAAATATTTTTTGCAAACACAAAACTTGCAAACAACCAGCAAAACGTTGGTAGACTTAAGCTAATCTTATCGTTGGTACTGCTGCTGGTTTGTGCGCCTATTGCTATGCTATAAACTGTGCGTTGACTGCATACTAACTAAGTAAGAGTGATGAGCAGGCAGGCAAACAAGCGGGTAGGCAGGCAGGCGGATGAGTTGTTGTGTGTGGTAAGTGGGGGCGCGAGTAAGCTTAGTGGCAAAGCGCGTCATGAAATACAAACAGCAAACAGTATTTACAAAAAAAAATGAAAAAATGCTATTCCCGCACTACACACAAAAACATAGAAAACAAACGTTGCATATTTTTGAATAGGCTTAGAGCTTGCGGCAATGGCAGTGACAAAAAGTGCCAACAAGCAGTGCCATACATACATACTAATACACCTCACTGCAAACCACAGCGCCGCTCAACAGCGCAGCAGTAATAATAACCAACGACAACAAACGAGTAACAAAACAAAGTAGTGTACTTAGTGGGTTTGTAGAGGTGAGTGTATGCCTACGTAGAGGTACGAACGTATGCATGAGTGTGTGTGCGCCTGTGTGTGTACGTATGCGTAAACAAGCTTTGGCATTGCACATTGTTGACTCTTTTGTTATTGCTGCGCATTTGTGGTGGTAGTGGCGCTATGTTTTTGTTAACCATTTGTAAGCTTGTTGTTTGCCTCTCGGCTGCTCAACTGTTCGACTGCACGGTTGCTGGTGTTTAGGCGCTGTGCCCAGGGTCTAAGTCAAGTTGACAATGACAATAAGTTGCCATACAGCAGGCACATAAATGTCAAACAGATTTTCTATGTTGATTTTAATTTTTTCTATGTAACTTTGTTCTCTTTTTGTTGAGCTTAACTCACTCCTCCTCCGTTAGTGCGCTTGATATTTTCACTGCGAAATTGTTAAGTAAATGTAAGCAAACGAAATCACTGTTAGACATAGTATGTAGGCGGATTTTTGGCGTGATTTTTTTGAACTATATTTTATGCATTTTGCCTTTGTTAAGAAATTGTTTTTTATTTGACGATGTCTGAGACGTATTTAGTTGTCTAGCGACTAAAAATTTTATGAAGTCGCATCATTATTAAAAAAGCATTGTCTTGTGGATGTACAGGTCTAACGCTGCAGTAAGCTTAATAAAATTTAATAAACAGACAGTGAATATGATTAAAAAAAATAGGCAGAAAGTAGCTAAACGAGCTTTCGCACCTATTAAGGTAACATCAGTAATCCCTTGTCGATCACTTTTAAAGCGAATCTCTACTGTGCAGACTTTTATCTGTCTACACAACATGGGCCATCAACTCATTAGATTCGTACAAATCTGCATGACCTGATAGGATAGTGCCGGCCATGTTACAACACTCTTGTGGAAACGTGCTACCCCATCTAAAGAGCATCCTTACAATATACTTCTCAGCTGGGTATGTACCCAAAGCATGGTAATGGGACAGCGTGATATTTATTCCTAAAACAGAGAAGTTGACACTTTAAAAACTAAGGGAGAGGTAGTCGATACCATTGAAGTCACTGAAATGTAGGGAATATACCACAGCCCGCTTCTTGGACGTTGATGGCGCTTTCGGCAATGTCAAGGCAGCAACAATCAGTAGGGCCCTCAAGGGGCACATCATCCAGCAAATTACAGTGGAAAAATAACGATAAGATGTACTATGTTGGAAGGGGTGCTATCGCTCCTTCTCTGCGCCTTAGTATTAAATGAGAAAAAAGAACGAAGGTAGAAGGTTGTGGCTATATTAATTCCCGGCAAATTCCTGCCACCAATTATGATGAAGTCGGCACTGCGAAGTGGGCAAAATCAAGTGGGCTAGGAGTTAAGTCTTCTAAAACTGAACTTAACTTGTTTTGTTAACAAGGAAAACAAAACATCCCTGAATTCTCTTGACCAAAACTATATGAAACTAACCTAAACCTTTTATCCGAGGTGAAATACTTAGGTATCCCTGATTACAACATTAAGAGCAGGCGTACTTTCGAGGAAAGAGCAAAGAAGGACCTAGCAGAGTTTTATGAATATAAACGGACCATTGGAAAAAGCTGGGAACTGTTCCGGCGGGGCAATAATTTATGTACCCCACAGATATCCGACCGATTATAACATATGAAGGCTCTAGTATGGTGGAAAGCACTTAATAAATGTTACAATCAGAAAATAACCGGAAGAGTTCAAAGGCGTGCATGCCTCGATATATGAGGCGCTGTGGGCAGTGATCGTTTTTTGTCCTCTTTCATTGGGCGGGGATTTAACGTGGCGGGACCAAAACCCTACGCCTTCTCACTTTAGCTCGCTCCCAAACGGATGTTTGGTCGCTACCCAGAGGATACGTGAATATAAATATCCGGACGTTGTGAGCTGCGATTTTACCCATACGCACAAGAATCACTTCTGGCCAGGTGGATGGCAGTCAAAAGCTTTCCCCACTTACGTGCACTTCTGCGCACGGAAAAATCCTTTCAGATCGTCTCTTCTGCCTTCTCGGGATTAGATAGGGAGCAAATCGAATGGGTCTGGTGGTGAACGAGGACAAAACGAAGTATCTCCTGTCATCACACAAACAGCCAGAGCATATGCGTCTTGGCACCCACGTCACTGTTGACAGTTACAAGTTTGAAAAGGAAGACAAATTCGTTTATCTAGGAACCAGCATTAACTCCAATAATAGTGTCGGCCTTGAAATCCAACGGAGAATCACTCTTGTAATCAAGTGCTACTTTGGACTGAGTACGCAATTGAGAAGTAAAGTCCTCTCTCGTCGTAGATAAGTCACGCATCTTGCCTTTGCTGGTTTATGGCGCGGAGGCATATACAATGAAAACATCTGATGAAGCGGCTCTTGGAGTTTTCGAGAGAAAGATTCTGCGAAAGATTTACGGGCCTTTGCGCGTTGGCAATGGCGAGTACCGCAGATGATTTAACGATGGACTGTATGAGCTTTACAACAATATAGACATAGTGCAGCGAACTAATATACAGCGGCTCCACTGGTCATGTCGTTCGAATGGACAGAAACGCTCCTGCTTTGAAAGTATTTAACGCGGGTCGCGATGCTGGTAACAGAAGAAGAGGAAGGCATCCTCTGCGTTGGATAGACCAGGTGGAGAAGGACTTGGCTTTACTTGGCATTTCCAATTGGCACAGAAGAGAAAGGACTGGCGTGCTGTTTACGACTCGGCCAAAATTGCTTAGGCGTTTACTGAGCCAATAAAGAAGAAGAAGAAGTGAGCAGTGCTCCTTAAGCATGGGCGAATATGATTTTTAGCTTGAAATCACCTCAGAATCGGACGGCGCAACGGGATCAGGGCCACTTATATGTCGAAACTGATTGCATAATGTCGTTCTATGGTTTCCGCTTTAGGGCTCTTAAATGATTTTCAACTAGGGAAGAATGGGTCGCTGGCTTGCTGATGTGAAATGAAGGTTCTACCATCTCAAAGAGGAAGTAAGCAGAAGGCGCGGTCTCTATCAGAGAACCTATGTATAAGGCAATCATATAGCATTCCTGATGACTATAGTGTTTCTCAGGCGGACATTTTTGTGATAGAGAACGCTGCTTGTTTAATAAAAAATAGTGTCTGTGGGGGAACGCGACTATATTCGTTGACAGCCAAGCAGCATTGAAAGCGTTAGAATCCAAGGCAATTAAGCATGTAGCTTAAAATTTTCGGAAATATCTCGCATCGCTGGCATCGCTAATTCACGCCAAAGAAGCTCTCTGCTTGGGCTTCTGGACATAGCAATATCGAAGGGAACGAAATAACCGATGAGATGGCTAGACACGGTTCACAAATGCAGCCCTAATACCGCCTGTTTTCGATTTACTGTAAAAAAGTGACAATTAAATCACAGGCGTAAGAAATTACCTACTGAGCAATCGAGACGACTGTAAAATTCCAAGGCCTTTATAGCAGAGACTGAAAATCCTACTAATATTATAAATGTGAAAGTTTGTGAAATGTGAGTTATGTCTTTCCCGCTAAAACGCCTTAATGTTTTTCAATGAGATTTAGCAGACAGATAACTATAACCTGAAATATAACTTAGGATATTTTTTGTAAGAGAGTTGCCACCTTTTCCAAAAGTTCGAGTTAATTAATTAAAAAGGTAAGCAAAATTTTACAACAATGTAGGTGTCAAACGAAAGGGAGTTCAAAGCTATTTATTTCGAAAATATCTTTTAAGAGTGTTGCCACCTTTTAAAAAGTTAAAGTCAATTTATTAATAAGCTAAATAAAATATCACAAGAGCATGGTTTTCAAATTATAGTGGTTCAAAAACGGTTTATTTCGTAAGTTTCCTTTAAGAGGGTGGCCACGTGATCAACAAATTAAAATCAATTTAAATAACAAATTGAGCGTAATATTTTAATATGAGTATTAAAGGAGAGAGGTTAAAAAGAAACAATTTAAGGGAGTTACCATCTGTTTAGGAATTCAAAATCAATTTTTCTAACAAGTCAAATGAAATATTTTGATATGGGTACCAAACAATATAAAGACGAGATAGTTTAATTTCGAAAATACCTTTGAATAAGGTTGCCACCAGTTAATAAAGTTAAAAACAGTTTAAATAACAAGTTAAATAAAATATGGGTATCAAACGGAGGTTTTAAGAAAGCTGCATCTATTTCAAAAATATTTTTGAAGAGCGCTGCCACCAGTTCATGAATGTGAAAATATGTGAGCAAGTAAGTGAGAGTATGAGTAAGTTTGTTGCTCTTTGTTTCGTAAAAATTTGGTACACAGATAGCTTATGACCTGTATTAGCATATTGCATATTTTTGAAGAGGGTTGCCCCCTGATTAAAAAGTTAGCTGTTGTTTTAAATTATAAGCTCATCGAAATTCTTCATATCATATGGATATCAAATGAACTAGATTTAAAAAATATTTGAGACAGGTTTACTTCGTAAATTAAATCAATAAGTTAAATAAAGCATCACAAAATGATGTCAAGGCTTTATTTTGATAATATTTTTAAAAAGCGTTGCCACCTATTTAAAAGTTTAATGAAATTTAATCAGTTACTTTAATGAAATATAACAATATGAACATCAAACGAAAAAATCTTTATTCCGAAAATATCTTTAACGGGTTTACCACTTGTTTAAACGTTCAATTCAATTTAATGAAATATTACAATATGCATGTCAAACAAAATATATTTAAGAAATCTTTATTACGAAATCAGTTTTAAAGAGGGTGTCTGTCACCTGTTTAAAAAATCAAATTTAATTTCAGTGAGCATTTGCAAAATGGATATCTTTCGTCTTTACGGCAGGGACCAACAATAACATATAAATACTAAGATTTGTATTTTTAGATCATTGCAAAATCGTTATATTTTGTTTTTTTTTCGATTAAGTATATCCATTTAATTTAGACTTTTATATTTTCGTCCAAAAATAATAGTTATTTTGGATTC
>JAPVRG010287565.1:16527-33338 GCA_029783565.1 Rhagoletis cerasi
AAAATAGTGTAGGCAAAGTCAGCTTCAATGACATGGGTATGATAAGAATGCTTGCATATTCCAAATTCTATTGGTTTGCAAAATTACACGGGTGATTTGGAATTTTGTCTTCTTTCCGATTGGGAATATGTCACTCCTAACAAAGTGGCATAACCTCAAGTAAAAAAATTGGGCCACCATATAAGAAGTGACATAATTCCAAATTTTTTACTTGGGGTTATGCGACTTGGGGCTATGTCACGGCGCCAAATTTTCGCACCTATTAATACATGTAAAGGTGTCTATGTAGGAAAGCTAAAGTAAGGACTCCCAAAGTGCAGAAGCGCCATTTTTATGCGCACCATTAGCCTGATGCGAACTAGCAACAAAACGGCATTAGTTATATGTATAAAAAATATTTTCCAGCAAGTAAATTATACACGCTTTCATTAATATGCTACACACGCACATACACCCACTACAACAAATGTGTATGTAAGTTGCTAGCGCAAGGCAATAAAAGTAGCAGAGACCCCACCAGAGCCACTGACGGGTGAATTCGCCATTGGAGCGACATACATTTTTATAGCAGATCCTAAGGATGTCCATGATGACACTGGCAAAATATTACAGATGGCTAAGCGGTTGCGTTGCGTACGCTAGTGTGCGTGGGTGTGTTTGTGTGCATGTGAGTGCTAGTTAAGTGGTAAATGTGCAAGTGTTTCAACATGTTTGGCACGTGTACGTGGCGGCGTGTTTTTATGGGTTTAGTAGTTGCTGATTTCTACACTGCTACTTTTTCATGGGTATTTTTTTGTTTTTATTTTTGCTTGTTTCGCTTTTGATGATGATAAGTGAGGTCAAACAAAAAAAGGGGTCGTAGTCGGCAGCTTAGCAACCAGCAAACCGAAAACCAGTAAAAACAGGAAAAACATGGCTCTTTTAAGCGTGGGGAAAATGAAAAGCAGTCAAGCAGCGCGTAGTTATACAAGCACATACATGTATACATCGCGCACTGGCCAACTGTGGCCGCCAGTTTAGGCCAGCTGCCTACAGGCGACCACACTCAGCACATACATATGCAAGTATGTATCTATGCATGAACATAAACTTCCTCGTACTACCTGGGGGAAAGCTCATGTAATACACGTTTTGGGGGCGCGGTTAGCATGCAAACTGGGAGTATGCTTCGAGGCAACAGATAGTGCTTTACACACACGCTTACGCCACACTCACACGGCCGCGCAGTTTAATGTGTACGTACATAAATATACAGTAAGTACATGCGTTTAATGTAAAACTGAAATTACTGAGTAGGTGAAAGTTATATTAAGCCTCCCCAGCATGTAGTTGATATTCGCAATTTGACCTAAAAATATGCTACATTTAACAAAGTCCATATGCGGTTGTGTTTGTAAATGGCATAAGTAAATGCGAGGGATCCTTGTACTGTATAAATATGTATATATGGCTACAATGTACTCGTATAACGCGAATGAGTGCATCAGAGCAAATTTCAAGTTGTGCACTTAATCTTCAGCTTTATGTAAAGGGCATGGTAGGGTTTCAAGTGCTACCTACGTTAAATTTATGACAACATTTAAGATGTAGGGAGAAGACAATTTCTGGAAAGTTTACTGCCTAAAAGTGCGCAATAAGTAGAGTGAACTTTAAGGCATATTTGAGGGCTTGCACTTACAGCATTCTAGAAATTTGTAAGTGACGTCACACAGCTAGAAAAAAATTAGAAAATGCTTCTAACGTTTGAGAACTTACAAATAAAAAAAAACCCAAGTTGTTTAAGCGTTCATCGGTAAACGTAGAAAATTGCAGAAAAATATACAAATGAGAAATACTTGCCAACAGAGGCAAGAATTTTTGTATCGGAAAATAATAAGATAATTCTATTAGTAACTATTGATAACATTTCGATAAAAAAATTATAACATCAACAAAAAGTCGATAAATTTAAAAATAATGATATCGATAAGTTTATACTCGTCCCAATAAATAATCCAGTACGCGATTATGAACGACATTAGTAATCGCTTGGATAACGATATCAGCCCATATTTGCATGCATTAATATCGACAGTTATGCCGTTCACAATTTATAAAATATGTAAATGGTAATATCGATGAGCATATTCATGAACACATCGATAACTACATGTAACAGCATTTAAATTGAAAATGGCATCGATAATTTCCCAATTCCTGCAGCGATAGCCGAAATTAGATTTCCATGGATAATTAATCGATAACTATTCCGATAACACTTCGAAAAAATCGATAAATTTAATGGTAATCATATCGATAAGTGCATACATATCTTTATCAATAAGGTATTCGATAAGTAATCGAAGAACGATGTCAACACATACACATGTATATCGATAGAAAATCAATTACTGTGTATAAAAACTTCAATAACGACATCGATATTAAAACTGATTAAACAAATCGATAGCTTCTATGGATTTGATCATATCGATAAACTTGTGCTAAGAACACTCATAACCAACTTTAAAAGTACAGAGAGTGAGCACACTATTTAGTATCTGAAGACAACTTTGCCTTTAGGTTAGATTAGTTTAAGTCGAAGTGGCTGCCTGAATCCGGTAAATCCAGTTGTCAGCCATATTTAGATCCAGTGGACCCATTTGAGGGATTCGGTATCTGATAGCTGCTTAGCTAGCAGAGGGGATAAGTAGCTAGCAGTAGTAGGCAGTTAAGGGAAGAGCCGATAAGCCAAAGTGTAGCCTTTTTTACAGCTCTGCAAAACGTTGCAATGGTCTGGCAGCTGAATTAAAGGTTTAATGGGAATCCACTTCCTACTTTTAAATTTAGTTTTGCGCCATACCTGTACACGGCTGTAGAGTCATCTTGCAGGCACAAGACTGAATCGACTTCGCAGTAATTTTTGGAAGGAATACTTAATATTGCGAGGCGGTGATGTGCAATCTGTGTAACTAAGAAGATTCGGGTAATTAAGATTTAACGCAATTCGGGACAGTGACAAATTGATTGCCATCTTTACCAAGCAATTTGTCACAATTAGACCCTTGCGAAGTTTCAGATGTTTTACCATTCAAATAGAGTTTCTGACTTAGCCAAAAGAAAAATTAGGCAAAGCAAAATGACTTGGATATTTTAGTTGAATCAATGAAATCCACAAAATTTCGCCCGATACCGATTCTGCAAGAATTGCAAACAAATTGGCTTTTCGCAGATATTTATGGGAAGAACATGTATCCCTTAGATAAAAGGCGGAGATCCCAAGTTAAGGAAAGAACCAGCATTACCGAAGTGCACCGATTTTAGCCCGGTGGGTCAAACTGGAGACTGCGATGAACCGGATTAATTAATTTAATCTCAATTAAAAAGCTGACGAACGCCTTGGGGATCTGAGAGCACAATTAAGAGAGTTTTCGATTACTATGGGTACCAGATCATAATTTCTTAACAGGCAATTGGAACGCAGAAGAGTTTCTTTTGGAATGTAAAAAAGGGTTACCTGCAAGTTTGTCAATACCTTAAAGGCCGCTGCGAGAAGTTGACAGCCTTCCGAGTCATCTAATCTACATGCCTTCATATCATAGCAAGTCATTTGGCCTGCCAGCCGTGGAGATGGTATACGTCCTTTTTTTCAAAGTTAATATTTGTAATCTTTGTTTTCGGCCCAAACACAAAGGAAACAAATTTAAACCTATTAAGCAGGAATCTGGATCACATACGGAAAGGACCTCTTAAACAATAAGCGTATTAAGAAATAAAGGGGGATAGCTGCTAGTTGAAATTTTTTTAAATATTCGCTGCCGCTAGTGGAGAAACGCATATATATGTATGTCTACACTTGCATCTATGAACCCAGTTGGCATTTGCAAAAGAGCTTCTCGAAAAGGGCCTCCTCATAATAATAAAAAAAATTTTAATAAACACCACACTGCAAATGCCCCAATCGCTTGGTCTGGCCTTGATTCAAAGTGAACATTTGATCACACATTTACATGCGTGGCTGTAGCTGAGTGCACAGAGATGCTTGCCACTATTTGTTAGCATCCAGGAGGGTCCGTTTTTTGTGTTTCCGAAATCGAAGCATCTGTGAAGTGCAGAACGCAATCGTACTCCAACGAAAAAAAATGGACTATGGAAGGGCTTATGGAAGGCCACATGGAAGCCCTACCTACATAAAGGAAAAGTAAGGCCTTGACAAGTGGGACATCTCATACAAATGAGAAGCAGAAGGACTTCTGTCTGCCAATAGAAGCACTAGAAGCGTTTCTAGAAGTGGTCTCAAGTCCTTCTTTTGCCTACTGGGTATATATTAAATACTACTATATATACTACTTCTACGTAAGGTCATACATACCATATTCCAATAATGTGACAAATTTGCACACTTAATCGAATGTAAAGAATCCGAAAAACTTTTACTGAGAATATTAATTTTAACAGGCCGCACTCCACCGAGGGTTAAGTCTTAAAAAAAAATACTTAATTCTAAACTAAAAACTGCTGTTCAACTTCTGAAATTTAGTAGACACCCAACTCCAGATTCACGCAGCTAATAAAAATCAAGTTGTCAGTACTCGCATTTTAGCGGCAGACTAGTGCAACAACACATTTGACCATACAAACCCCGAAGCAACAACAATCACAGTTTTATTGTGTCTTAACGACACTCTCGGCGTCGCTCCTATCGCTGAAAGCAGGAAATACTGCTAGTGGCTGTGCAAAATTTCACACGCTCTCCTCGATCTTTCAATTCAAGCTGAAGTGCTATGTTTATTGGCATGCACTTATTGCGCCTGACTGTATGCAATGCATGCAGAAAGCACACACAAGTCCCATACGAGCATAGCTATAAAAGAGACGATGCTAACACAAACATGCATACATATCAATTTGAGTGTATGCACTCATGTATGACGCAGTATCGCACAAAATGATCGATGATTTATGCTGCCGACGAAGGAAGTATGTACGTATATGCGTGTGTCACAGGCGGTTGCATGGTTTTGGCTAATAAAGAAGCGGAGTGTGTACGAAATGCGGAGCAAAAGGCAGTGACATTCAATTTTCGTCGATTTTATGTGTCATTTGCACGATTTTTCAGGCGTTGAAGGCAAATGACAAGCATTGAGCTGGCTTTGTAAGCACAGTGAATTATTACATATATTTAGGAGCCGCCGCAGTTGAGAGGGGTACCCGCTGTGTATCAGTAAATGTAGTGTTAAGCGATTCAAAAGCTAGGGCTAGACTGTCGCTAATGTGCTATGAATATTGTATAACTTTAGGCGCCAACTGTCATTTTGAAATTGAAAAAAAAAATAGTATTAATAAGCAGCATCATTTTTAAAGGCTATCTAGAGATCTATGTAAGTTTAAAAAAGTGCTCAAATACATTTTGGAAAGCGTGGGTAATAATTACAGTTAACAAAAAAATTGTTTTAGCGTTGCATACCTTTAGGCACATTTTCTTTTAAACAGCTCTCGATTGAGCTATGAAAGTGCTAGAAAAACTCTACATAACCCTTGTTGCATATTTTAAGGCGGAGAGATCTCACGTATATCTATTGGAAAGGAATACTAGGGTGCCGGTGGATACTAAAAATCACTACGCTAAATTTTTTGTTCCCTGTTTTAAGTAAAAGTGGGGGTGCCTAAAAATATGCAACTTAAAAGAGAAATGGACGCAACTTGTATGTACCAGAGGTAGGCAATTTGATTTTTGGCTATTTTCAGGCACAATTATTCGTTTTGAGATTGTGGGCGATGGAATTTTTACACGCTTTTATTAAACCTAAATACTGTGTTTTTACTAAACTATTGTTTATCCTATAACCAAAAGCATGTTAATAAAATTTTCAAACTTTGTAAAAAATTTAGAAAAATTTATACATTTTCATCGAAATTTCGAACTTCTTAATCTGAGTTTTTAAAAAAGATTCGGGTATGCAGTTTTATATCCCATAAAATTTTAGTAGAATAAAGTGCAAGTTTCAAGTAGTTAAACATTTATGTTGATTTTTAATAATTTTTTTTGTAATTCCGATAAAACTGGAATTTTCATAAAATTTTGTTGAATATTTCCAAATTTTTTATACAATTTAAAACTTTTGTTTATGTGGTTTGGTTATAGCATGAACAATATGCCTAATAAAAAAAATTTCAACTTGTTAAACATTGTGAATATTTCAAAATAAAATCACCGTGTGAAGGATTATTTGAGTCACTGTATTAAAATTGCTATTCTCATTGGCAAATTGTTTGTGGATCTTTTAACTTTAATAAAGCAACAAAAACAGTTATGTGATTTTCAAAAAAATTGTTTTATTACATATTTTATTAACACTATACACTGCCCATAAATCTGAATTTTCCGTTTTTTAATATTTTTTTTAGAAATACTCTGAAAAAAATTAGTTATTTTGTTCTCTTGAAAAGTTACTGTTTTTGTTGGCGCAGCGACGACATAATCCTCAATATAAGCCTATTGCATACTCTCAGGCGCAGTTCAGCTATCTTCTTTTCTAAGCTACATAAATATTTCTATTGAATTTATACAAATCTAATTAAAACTTAGTACTTGAATCTTATTTTCATTTGTGTTGAAGCTTCTACAGTAATTTCTGCAAAAAGTTTTTGTTCGTGACATTTATTACATGCTTTTAGGCACAGCTAAAAATAATTACTTTAAAATTTGTACGCTCAAATTGTATCATAAGTTTTGTGGAAAATCAAAATGAGTAGGAAAATTCGAACAAAATCTATGACAAAGCACATTAATTGCCGGTGGCTATAGCTGTCAAAATGCCTAGAGGAAACTTCAGGAGCTTTGAAATACACATATTTAAGTGATTTTAAAACGAAATTTAGAATACATTTCCATGAAATGTAGACACCATGTCCTTAAGGAATATATTTGCATGCTTGTACGCCTAAAAGTAGGCAACATTTCAACATGCCAGTTGGGCTCTGCAAACTTTAGCGATTTTAGACTTCAGTATTAAAGACTATGCTTTATCTTTGTTATTTAAACCCGTCCACCACCTTAGCGCCCGCAAGCGCACTACCACCACCACTAAAACCATAAATATAATTACCACAAGTTCACGCATCTAGCCAAAGGCGTTTAACCGCATACGCAACCCAAACCGCTCTAACAGGCATACAAACACACGCTAAAAGGACGACAGTGACAACAGCGTCTCCACGGCCAATTGCACTGTTGACAGCGAGTTGTCAAAGTAGTATTGCCTGCATTGTCTTGGATAAGGCGCGTAAGATGGGTAAACATGATGATGATGATGATGATATTGGCGACAAATGTACATATTTCGCTTGAAATGCAAATTTCAGCTTATTTGAGCTTGTGCTTGCGTAAGCTATGCACATACATATACAGGGTTACCAGGTAGGTCGTCCTAGATACTTGAAGGACATTATTATTTAGATCACTTCCGATTTGTCTGGTTATATGATATGATGTCCAAAACTAAACCGTTTTCAAGACTTCGATTTTAAAGATTATTTAAAATTAATGTTTTTTTGCGTATGAATGTAGTTGAATGTAGTTTACAAAAACTCAGAATGAACGATATCTCTTGTGTTTCAAGATGATGTGGCAGTTTGCCGTCGCCCATATCCAAAAGTTGCTTGGCAAATGTTTGTGCAGAAATATCTCTGCAGAGCCGAATTCTTCAGGCACACGTTTAGTTCATCTGTAGCTGTTGACCTTGGAATGACCGGCAAAGTTTGACGGAAATCACCAGAGATCAATATTGGAGCTACACCCATTTAACCCTGGTTCCTTCGAAAATCTTGTAGAGTACAATCGAGTGCCTCAAGTCCTTCCTTATGGATCATGGTACATTCATCCCAAATAATAATTCGACATGTTTTCAGAACAGTTGCCATTCCAGACGTTTTTCCAATCTTACAAAGAGGTTCCGCAACAATATTTAAATACAATGGCAGATTGATAGCCGAATGCGCCGTGGGTCCTCCTTCTAATAGCGTAGCTGCGATCACCGACGATGCCACAGCAAGCTTATGCTTCATTCGAATTTCAGTGAGTATCAAATTGAGCAGAAAGGTTTTCCTGTGCCTCCTGGAGCATAAAAATAAGTCCACCATTTCCACTTTGCACATGCTCCATAACTGTGTTGTACGCGAGACGTTAATCGTTTGTTGACAGCCTTTTTTGAGCCTGGCGAATATTTACACAACTCTGGCACTAACGTATATGTACTTATAAATATAGATTTAAAAATTTAGTTTTAGCATTTTCTTTCTGGCAAGCTTTCGGTTTGACAGACTTTGAAGTTTATCGCACTCTACAGCTTGGGTATTTCTTAAAAATATTATCCGATTTTTGACAAGGTTATTGAGCTTTGTACCACGATTTGTTTTTAGGAAAAATGGAAAAAGCAACACAGTCTGTTTTCCTAAAAACAAATCGTGGTACAAAGCTCAATAACCTTGTCAAAAATAAATATAATTACGCCACAATAATAAAAAAAAAACAAAAAGAAATATTATCCGATGTTAATTTCTTAGGTATATGGCACTCTTATACGATTATTGGTCTTGACTTAAATATTCCCCAATAGCCCCCGTTTGATACGTATCCTGCGAAATACTTTTTAATACACACACTTACTTAATTTGAATTTTTTGAAAGAGGTGGGAACTCAACTCCAAAATATGTTCGGCGTAATTCTTTCTCCAATACCTTCCATTTGATACCCATACTTTAATATTTGATGTGAAATGCATTTGATATTCATTATTTTTAAATTTTTGACCAGGTGGCAACACTTGTTAAAAAATTTTTTTATGTGTGTAAGAGTTCTTAAATATCTTTCTCAAATACCTTCCTTTTGATATCCATACCGTATTACTTTTCTTACATATTTAAATCAATTTAATTTTTCTGACAGGTGGCAACTATTTCTAAAACAGCCAAACTTCACAGGAACACTCTCCTAGCTTCCATGAAGCTATCCTGGAAATTTGAACAAAATCGGCTGAATGGTTTCGGAGTCCATAGGCTGCATACATACATTCATACATATGTACATACATTCTTTTTTATATATACGAGTAGATAGAAGATAGATTACTTTTTATTTATTTATTTTTTAAGTTTTGAACACCGTGTCATATACATAACTAAATTAATCAGAAATTACCTAGATGATAATGTCCTTAATTAGCTAGGACGACTTTACCGGTAACCCTGTATAAGTAAGTATATATGTAGTATGGCTATCCATAGAAAACCTAATAGGTATGTGTTTGTCTACAAACGCAATTATGTCGTGATCGCTACCGTTATGCTTGTTATGTGACCACATTGAGTGGATTGTGTATTATTCCTCATTTGGAGCGCCTACTAAGATGCGCGATTAATAGCAAACCCTTACATCGATTTCATTGAAATAATGAGGGGAGCCACCACAATAATATTGCCTATGTGTATGTAGACAGTGGTAAGCTGAGGTTTATGCGTAGCCTGCTTTCAGGCTAATAATCGTGAAGTCTATGGGTTAGAAGCTATTGAGCATAGCAAGCAGGACGCTGATGAAGATTCCGGGAATTTGTAAGTGATTAAATATCTAAGTCGAAATAACATGAAGTAAAGTATTGATCAGAACTCTACCGTTTCCGGATAGACAGAAGTTATATGTAAATGCAATTTTACAATAGGGTGGTTGACCCTTTTTAATTATTAATTAGCATGGAGGTCTAAACACAGTGTATGCAGAATAATGGCGAGTAGCGAATTTGAATATATGTGTGTATATGAAAATGAATACAAATATGCATTCGAATATAAATGTGAATATCAGTATAAATATGCTTATGAATATGAGTTTGAATGTGGAACATGAATAGAAACTGAATAACTCAGTGAGAGGGGAGACCAGTGTGTTTGCGTGTATGTATTTATATAAAAACGAAGTCCGCAAAAAGCTCCGAAAGCATTGTCCGGCGGATGCATCGGACTAGGCCGAGCATACTTTAAACTGCCATCAAATTATAACTTAAGAAAGTTTTAAAACATGGCAGTTGAGAAGTGCCTGTGCAAAAATTTCATAAATATAATGAAGAAAATTTTTGCACATGCAGCATTACATAGCATGCATTTAGGCGCTTGGGGTTAGTAATCGCGTCTAAACAGAAACATTATTCATGGCCTTAAATATCTCGTCTAACGTGCAGCAACTTATAAGTGGTTTTGCAATTGGCGCTGGTAGCTTTTGGCGCGCCTGGCGCTGATGCCAAATCACTATGGCACCACACAGCGGACGCACTATGCACATGCATGAAAGATTTGAGGGTATGGCTATCACTCGCAGAGGTAACGTGAATCGACAGGTCGGTAAAAGTTCTCAGGCCAATCAGTCTCTGTTAGTTTTTGCTGAAAACCCTGGCGAAGCTGATTAATCTGCGCTTTATGAACAGTACTTTTCGTGATTGCCTATAAGGAGCTCAACATGCCTACATCAAGGGAAGAGCTGCGTGATCGGAATGAAGTTCCATTGGCAGGTGATGCTCACCTTAGAGAGTACATAAGAGCTTTTCGAAGGCAGGGAAGTTCATCTCATCCTCCTCCAAGAATATGAGGGATCTTTTAACAATGTCCTTCAGGTGGCAATCGTCAGTTTCTTAGTTAAGATTCTGGTCAAAACCAACCTAATTATACACCGTGTGCTCTGCGGCAGAACTTTCGCGATGGAATGGGCCAGTGGTATCTTCCAGCGAAAGGTCAATAAGGGTTCGCCAGATAAGGTGGCGTCCAATCACTCCTCCTTTGGATTGTACTTAGTTGTAAACTGGTAGAGAATCTGCTGGGTGATTGACTATGCAGATGAGGTTGCACTCTTAGTGAGAGGTAAGTTTCCGGATACCTTTTATGATCTGATCCTGGGTTACTTGAATCCAGTGACTCACTGCTTTGCAAACCGAGGTCTCGCTGAAATCCTTGTAGGACGGAACTCGTCCTGTTCACCTGGAATAATAACATACTGGACGCGTTTCAGCCTTCAATCGACATTTTTCAATATAGTCACGTTTGTGGGTTTGATTATAGATATAAAGCTGTCAGTGAAGAAAGAGTGAAGAAGGCATCGGCGGCTCTCTATTGCTGCAAGGAGGCGATCGGCCAGATATGTGACCTTTTTTCAAACTCAAATTTCTAGCTATAGGAAATCATATTGAAGCCCATAATGTTATATGGAGGAGCCGTCTAGGGTAATGCACCAGAGAAGCCTACGCTAGCCACAAAAATGGAGCAGGTACAATTACCTCTGTCGAGACTTCTCCAGCAAGGGTTGCAGTTAAACTTAGAGGTGTTCCGGGTAGTTAACTGATTCGGGTTCTGTACCAGCTAATATTCTTCGAGGCTTTAACTTTATCCCTGATAACAAAGATCACTGCATGGTTAGACAGAGACATATTGAGACGTATTCTTGTTTTCGTACGAATCGAAAACAGAACAAAAATTCGTTATAAAAGTGCTTTCCAACGTTTGTGAGTTGCTGCAACATATTTTCGAGCAACAAGAAATAATGTTATGTTACACTTGATTGCCGATTTATTTTTATAGAAAGTCAGTTCATTTTTAATTTAAATGAAAAGCACACAAATTTTATGTCAGTTTCGCATTTTTGTATATGCAACCATCTTTGCTTTTTCTTACAATTTCTGTAAATTTTCTTTCTATTCAAATTGCCGGTACCTTAATAAATTTTCGCTATTGTGGTTATTGTTACGAGCAACAATTGTGACATATTGACTTGCCTTTTCTTCGCTGTCCCTAACACTTTGTAGCTACTGCTATTCTTCTATTATTGCGGTACAATTTTCCGAATGTCCATTTTATTTATTTTTTTCAATTCATGCCTTTGACGCCTTTTTCTGTGCCAATCAACTACTTACACAAAACGGATGCCTACGCTGTTGTTGATTATTATAGAAATTTCGTACCCATGACCGCAGCTGCTGCCACAGATGCGACGGTCATTGCGGTCCCAACCGATTTGTGGCGGCAAATTGTTATTGACTTGGCGAAAGTGAAAGTGAACAGCACTAAGTGAATAAAGAACAAAATGGAAAAAATTTATGGGGCGTATTGACCAGTAAGGATACAAATATATTCCAACAAAAAAAAAACAAATTGGTTTGTGGCTGTTGAATGTTTTTTTTTATTTTTTGTAAGTTTATTGGCGCAGTATGAAAGATTTGCTAAGTTATAAGCATTGGTTGGTTAAATGAATCTAGTTAATTCAATAAATATGATAATACGAATTTCCGAACAGTTGTCAATAATAATGATTGCTTTTAGGCGCAAACGCTCAGTTGTGGTTGGTGATGAAGTCTCATCAATATTTTGCTATTTAGTTAATATCCACATATGACTTTAAGTAAATCAATACAAATATTTGATTTATTCTTAAATGGGTATGTAGTATATACTTTTAGGCGCATATGTTTGGAAATATTCATTCATTAAACATATCAAAAAAACAAGCTTGCTATGCCCTCAGCAATATGAACCATTTCTTTCACACACATATATTTTGTGATTCATATGTCAAATTCAATTACTTTTAAGTACAAAAGTATGGCTGCATGTGCACATAAAAGTCAAATTAAATTCGAAACCTTCCCTACTTATATATTTAAGTACATATATATGTAAGTATATTTGATGCATCAAAGTTTCCAAAGGAAACTTAAAGGAAAATATATAAATGTATATTCGTTAATGTCAACGCTTTGTCAATGCCTTGCTGGAGGCATAATTTCAGGTAAACACAATTAATAGTAAAGTAAGAAAGTTTTCACATAACAGCAGGCGTTGAAGTTGAAGTGAGATAAATTTTCATAGCTCTAATAGCCGCAAGGTGGCCACCAAATTTGAGTTTATACTTTTGTTTAAGTTTTATACTCAAAATGCGATATATAGCCTACTTTAAGGAGAATAAACTTAAATTTATTTATGTGTGCTGCTAGTCATGAACGGGTTTTTATTAAAGCAGACGTTGTTCAATATTTACTAAATACCTTTAGTTCCATAACTTTTCAAAAGTTTGCTAGATTAGAGTGATAAAATCGTTTTCACTGTAGTCGTTAAACAAAGCAAAGTTATTAATGATACTGGAAATACATATTTATTGAAAATGCTATACATAGGGATAGGACACCTTTTGCGGAAAATAGTCTTGACTGAGTTTTAAATCGAAAATGAAAAATAATTTTGTGAAAAGTTAAGTCGTAAAGAAAGTTACACAAAGTCAAATGTTGCATTCGTTTAGGCACTGAAAGTAATTAGTAGACCAAAAGTAAAATCCGAGTCTTAGACAGCCATGTAAAACGTCCTGAATTTAGCGCCGAATGTGACTCGAATTCGATATACTTATGCATGAAAAACCGTAAGGATTTTAAAATTTGTAAGAAAAATTGGTAAGAAACATTTTCAGAAGTCCTTTACAAAAAAATTTTTTTGCAAAGTTTTTGGCACTGAATATAATTAAAAGTAAGACTAAAAGTAAGACAAAAAATCAGTACTTCAAAGTCTCTTCAACATCCCCCTTTGGAAGTTTCTATAAAGTTTATATCATTGAACGCAGAATGAAAGTTTTCTATGGTCATCGCTTTTTTAGTTAGCACAGTCACGACCAAAATATAAACCGCAAGGGAAACTGTTTAAAGCTTAATATAGACTTCATATGGACACGCTCGGAGTAAAAGCTCCTTCTTATCATTATAGAGGTAGTAGTTGCAGTTTTTTCCTCTACACCTGCTGCATATAGAAAATATTATATATTGGGGCAAATCTTATTTTAGATCGGTCCTGATAAAAACGTATCCCACAGGAGAAATTTCCTAAAGCTTTTTACAAGCTTTATATGGATTCTGAAAAGGTAAATTACTCCCTCATCGTCACAGTTTTAGATGGTCTTACAGAGTCGTTATCAAAAAATATACCGCGGAAGAATTTTCCTTAAGTTTTTTGTAGATCTTATATAGACACACACAGAGAGTAAAAGCTCGCTCTGGTCGTCTACCATGTTGGCTAGCGTTCATTAAGTGAACTTTATTAGGCTGTACCTCATATCAACGGTCTGGTGTTAAAGATTTTATACACTTTGATTCTATAAATTTAATATAATTACGTATAGAGTAAAAGCTCTATTTTGTCGCCACTGTTTTAAATGGTCAAACAGTTAAGCAGCTACCACCAAAACATATCCCGCGAAAGAAGCATCGTAAAGCTTTCGGTGGATCCTATACATGTGCACACTGAGTAAAACCGCTATCTGGTCGTCGCTGGTTTAGGGCCAATTTCACCAGCTCTATTTAACTTTAATCTCCAATTAAACATCGTTATCGACATTACTGACTCCATGCATACCTTATGGAGTCGGTAACGTCGATAACGATGTTTAATTGGAGATTGAAAGTTAAACAGAACTGGTGCAATTGGCCCTAATAGCTCAGTTATGCATACTTGGCATACTTGCACTGCTTTACCATTTTTACATAAGTACGCACGTAGAAATCAAAACTCAATAGACTTTTACATATGCGTTGGGTAACTGCTTACACGCAAAGCTCATTTAACAGATTTCTAAGTGACAACTATCATGCAGTGCAAAGTATGCATAACTGAGCCATTAGAGTTGGGCAGCTTCAATTTAGTGAACTTCCTTCGATTACACTGTGCGAAAAATTGTATTTCAAGGTATAGGGATTGAGGAATACCTTTGCAGAACGAAGGCGTCGGGTGAGGAGGTCAACATTTTTTTGGTGTCAAAATTAAGTTTGTGTTTGTGACAAAAGTTTTTTAAAAAACTGGAAATAGTATCAATCTGATTTAAATATAATGCTCAGACATACGAAATAAAATTTACGAAGCAATTTCTTCGTAAAAAACACAATTAACCCATTACTGTCTGTCATAATGGGTCTTTTGGACCCTTTAATCGACAAGTACCTAAAATGTTCTATTAAAAGAGAAATTTGTTGTAGAGATACAAGAAAAGCGTCCGCTACATGTAACGAGATATATTTTCAATTTCAAACTGATGACACAACAATTTCCCATTTAAATCAATCCGCACTGAGTTTGAATTTTATTCTACTCTTTTTTTTTTGTGCACTTGTAACATTTGTTAACCTCAAATACTATTATTTTTTGTGGCAATATTATCAGCTTTCGCTTTGTATTCCAATCCGTCCACAAATTGCTGGCCTCTCAACCAAAGCGAAGGCAATGGTTGGCTGACAATTTATTGCCACACCAAATTGAATTATCTTCAAAATTTGACGCAAAGCAAGTGGTGTGCCGGCAGCAGAGAGACAATGACAGGAAGCTAACACAACTGAAGATTGGGTTATCACTTGAAATTGGGGGGAAAATCAATAAAACCAAAGTCTTACCAATTTATTTTTATACAACATAGAAAACAAGCAAATATACATGCATACAAATAAATACAACTAAAACAAAAACGTAGCAGCAAAAAAGTGTCGAAAAGCCCGGTTGAAATGTCAAGCAACCGCTCGCAGCTGCCACAAAGCGTCTCTGTATAGCTCCCTAAAAAGGATGCCTGCCTGCCTGCGTGTAGCTTTGGTTTTCGCACAAAATGACAAACACGAAAAAAAAATTCGTCGAGATGAGACTAGCTGTGCAGGCAGGCACCATAGAAATGTTTTTTGAGTGCTTTCCAGTGACAACTTGACGAGGCAAATGCTATGTAGCTGACTTGTGGTGAGTGCGGTAGGTAGCTGTTGGATAAGCAGACCTGAGAAGGATATCAGCAACAGTGGCAATGGTCATGGCCGGCAGCTAAAGCAAACTGCATTTAAAAAGCATATGAAATGATGCAATTGGTGGAGAAGAGCGCTTGTATGTATGAGGAGGAAGCGGCAAAGCAGTTGGTAATGTAGGGAGCCTTTGGTATTCGCAGGCTACAACTGCAGCAATTCAAGTTGTTGAAATGTCATTAAAATAGAGACCATCATGACTTTTACACGTATAGCCGGCCACAGGATGCGACAAACTCAAATACTTTCGTAGAAATATAGCTATGATGTACATTGTACACACATGCATAATGAGTACAGCTGTGTGGTCATTTTATTCAAGTTCAAAGTACTCTATTACCTATGAAGAGTGTGTGTTTTAAACTTGAATGGAAAATAAATTTATTTTTATGGCTCTTTTAGTGTTTTTTTCTAAATTTACCCAGAAATTATAGTATTTTTCTAAAGAGATATTTAAGTACTTATCTATGTATGAAGAAGCTGACGTAAATACATACTTACATGTTCATACATTCAATTATAAACCAACAAAATTTTTATACCTTTCATGAACATGAAATGGTATATTAACTTTGGTCCGAGCCTAAAAAATTGTAAGTACCAGAAGGAGCGGAGATAGACCCATCAATAAGTATACCGATATGATCAGGCTGACGATTTGAGTTCATTAAGCCATGTCCGTCTGTCTGTCTGTCCGTCTGTCCGTCCGTCTGTCTGTTTGAACGCAAACTAGTCCCTCAGTTTTTGAGATATCTCGATGAAATTGGGTATCGAGATGTATTTTTGTATTATATTAGACATTTGTCGGAGCTGGTAGGATCGGACCACTATAGCATATATCTCTCATACAACCGATCGTTCAGATAAGAGGTTTATGGCCATTTCTCCCTCAGTTTGGAAGATTAAACCATGAAGCTTGGTGAGATATTTGCTAAATGGTCATCAAATGTTCGTTCAAAAAATCAGTAAGATCGGAGCTATATATA